>DWKW01001996.1:0-11645 GCA_018250115.1 Doberes anticus | reverse complement strand
GTCAGTGTATATGTGTGTTATTGACCAAAATTCGAGTCGTGTGAGCAGTGTAAATTTCTTATCTCCTTTTTTAGAACCTTCTTGAAACCTTTTTATTGCGACAATATGTTTCTCAAATGATAAGCAGTATAATTCTACTTGTTTGGAGCGATACAAAGCACAGGGGTGCATACTTCGCAGAAAGCCGGCGGCGCTTTCAAAATCCCAGCTCCACGAAGATAACGCGCTTAGCTTATGGAGTTAAACTTCCCCGAGCCTACTCGTACATAATGGATTCAAAGTTTAAATTATACCTACTACATCGAGGTACACATGGTGGTAGAGAGAAACAACTGAAATCTTTTAAATATTATTTTTTAAAGAAAGACAACGACGAAAGACGAAAATTATTTTAACTTTGTTACAAACGTCCTTTATCATATCACTTTCGTCTTAAACTTATCAATAGATGACGCTGATTTATAACGTTCTAATTTGTTTGCAATAATATTATAAACGTAAATCTTTTAAAAATTCCTCGTGAAAACATGTTTAATTTCAACCAATTGTCGATCACTAGTATTAGTTGTCTGTTTAGAAAATGTATATGTATGTATGTATTATTCATGAGTTCATTTACTTAGCTTATAATATGTATGGACAAAGGTTTTTTCAGGGTTTCTTCGTAATTTACACAACAAAACGTTTTGTTTTGTCCGTGCCAACTGAGCCTCCCGCCCATCTAATGCGTCAATAAATCATCAACCTCATATGTCAATAAATGGAGTACTGAACGTTCAAGAATAAATAATTCTTCGATGTTTAAGATATTAAAGGCTTAAGATTGTTAATAAAATATAGGTTAAACTGCAATAATTAGCCTAGTGCTGAAAAAAACTCCGACATACATATCTATCTATCTTCTACGAAGTAATGTACGTACGTATTATAAATTAATTATCATTTGTTGTAACAGTGAATGGCTGTGAGTTTTCCTTGACGTTGTTAAAACACGTGAAGTTCGCCAATGGTGGACTATTATGGCCTATACCCTTGTCATCTTGAGATCAGTGGCCAGCAGTGGAAAAATAGTAGGTCGAAGACGATAAAATTCAAATTTGATAGACGATACGTTTAATTATGGGAAAAAAGGCTTAGGAGAAATTTAATGACACCGTCCTTATTTTAATCGTCTTAATCGTTTCTTAACCTTTACTGAAAACTTAAAATGGTTTCGCTCATACTAAAATTATTAACTATGTTCTATAGTTACTTCTTGGAACCAACATAATAAACCATGACAATAATTTATATGGCGATAATATGATAACCCGCATGACATAGTGCTCAACATGCCGGTACCGGGTTCAATTTCGAGTGGAACGAAAATTTTAATTATAAATTTACATTTCTGTTTCCGGTTTGAATGTATGTTTTCCTGTCTCTGCGTGTGTATATAACACCCACACAGACAATCCTAGTATGAGGCTATGAGCGTAAGTAGTTATTTATTATTATTTATTTATGGTACACTATTCTCCGCTACGAATTCTGCTACCATACCGCATATATCTGTAGTGTGTTTGTTTATAATTCCTATGCACACGTCGGCAGTTATTCGAGGCAGCCGGGCGATCTGCCTCGCATGTAACCAGGCGCTATGCACGCGTCTTACACTCTGGAGAAATTTCTAAGTAGCATCGCCCGGTGAATGCTCTATCTGCAGTTATTACCACTTTTACTGACTGTAAAACACACTCGTATCATTACAGAGGTGCTTATTCAAATCTCCATCTCCGATTTTTCAAGCATAAAAAGTACAGGAATTCATAAGTTTATTGAATCCCTAATACGATTATAACTTTACTGTTTCTTGTTTTAACGATGAAGTTGTCGATTGTTTTATACAATGTTTTTAAAGTCTTAAGGCAAGACTGAAAATATCCACTTGACCTTAAGCTTAAGGTATTAAAGCTAATACGAGTATATAATTAAGTAATTGATCAGTATAATAAAAATTAATTGCCGATAATAATACCCTACAGATAGGTACAGATACTTTATTAGTAATAGGCATGTACCGTTCTGTCAAACAGTTATTTAAAGAATGAAATTCCTGAGTTAAACCGAACACAAATCCCTAATACGGGCGAAACTTAAAATTGTTCATAATAAAACGAAGTAAACAAGTAAAGCATACTTCAAGTCAAAGCATTCAGTAGCCTCAACGCCAAATGCTCGAAGACCGCCCGAAGGCACGAATGCCAGGCAAGACAAACCGAAATCTTATCAAGCGTCGGCTATGTTGGTCTCGTTAATAAGCAAAACTACACACAAGGCCCTCAACTTACCTGACGGCTGTTTGCGGAACATATTGCGCCGCGCCATGCGCAAACACCGCTATGCGATAACTTATGAGTGTTTCTGACATTCAGTAGGTACTACGAATTTCCCTCAGCAATAAATTCACTAACAGCATAATAATCAGTTTGCTTACGGTTGCAATTTTATTATAAGTTTTCGTAACGTATCGCCTAATACTCGTAGTAAGTCAGTAAGAAAGGTAAAGATGCGTGCCTATTGTTCATATGTTACTATTTTATTTTAACGAAGTACTATTCTGCCTTACCACCCTTCAAATCGAAATACAGAAGTGCTGTTTTACGGCAAATATAGGTGCAACAAAGCTAGAACCGCAAGCGAGTCTTTTACATAAGACTCTACCTACATATATGATGAACTAATTTTAAGGGTTATTTGTAGGAGGATCTTTAACCAAAAATAAGTAGCTCTATCAATCTTATGAAACAATCAAAGAAAGATCTGGGTATTTAGGATTCCTATCCAGGAATTCGGCAAACTTACGTTATGTCAACGCCACCATTAGTTCATCTCCAGGTTATACGCTACATAGATTAACCTGGCGTACTCAATAATTTGTCCATAAATTAACAGTCAATTGTGAAAATTATTTATACATTATTGTTTTACATAAACATATATCATTATCACCTATATGTCACAATATTATTACATAAGTAGATGATAACTTAAAAGTTTACTTACAATTTACACCACCTTTCGTAACTAAATACCTACAAATTTTTGTGTCACTTAATAAATTAACATTTCATTACTACACTGAGATAAAAAGTTTCGAAAGAAATTCTTATATGGTTTTTTTTCCATTGAAAGAAACCTAACAAACTTTTCTTTTGTCACTACCCACCTTTTGTTCTGCGAGAGAGCAACTCTTTACTTTAATTATGTTTTACAGTTCTTAGAAAATATTACTTGAATATTACGTCAATAAAATGTTGGTGGTTGGAGGAATTAGTCCCGTAACGGTTGCTCTCCACAGGCAATTCTGTTTAAATAAAATCGGGGCGACGAATCCCAAAGGAGCGATTCATTTTATGGCAATTAGTTAGCTACCGGCAGGAATCGTCAGGAGTGAATGAGTACCCCTTTCTAGAGTGCTTTTGAGACAAAGAAAGAAAGATACGTATGTGTTAATAAAATAAAGATAAAAGTATAAAGAGAAAGTAAATATACATATAAAACCTAAGTTACAACTAAGGCTATTCATAGCCTTTCATTCATTAGCTTAATCGAAAATCATTGAATATACCTAAGTATGTACTTACATGCCAACATGAACAACGAAACTAACTTACTCATCATGCCACTCGAGCGGAAAGCGGCAACAAAACAGCCATCAAGCCAACTTCAGACAATAAACAAGTCGAGATAAGAGACAGTACAGCGACTTCATTGTTCAGTCGGGAATCAGGCTGCGAGGGAGACAAGTCTTTCTCGACAAACCAACAGATATCTTTAATATAACAGTAACTTGTCGGAAACACTGTTTTATTTTTCGTTCATAAATGAAGTTTTAGAATGAATCCTAATGATTATAATAAAAATATAATTTATCGAAAGCAACTAAGAAAAACACAACTTACTGATGGTGAACAACACTGATGGTAGAGTCTGATGTCGAAAGTTGGCTGCGCTGACACCACTACAGCACCTAATCCAGCCGTGAAACAGCAATACACTGTTGTTTCGGTTTAAAAGGTAAGGTTAAGCAGAATATACCGGCCAGGATGCGTTCCAGCTCAGTTTTCGTTAGTAGATACGCAACAACGTTTACAGGACTTTTGTCTTATTTGTCCATGTCCATGAGCTTTAGTGATCACTGAAAATCAGTTTAATCCAAATCCTTTCGAATAAACTACCATATTAATGTACCCTTAGCCAATGTTTGATGGTATTTGATTGTATTCCTATAACTACTACAGTACAACTCCATAAGTTACAGACTGTTTTATCGATATGACTGTTTACAGAACTTGACGCCAAAAATGAAAGTACTGAAATTTGTAAAAATATTCCTGATCGAATAGTTCAATTTTTACCGTAGTACGTGATAATGGAACAAACACACAAACCAGGAAAAGAAATCTAAATTCATCATTAACATTTCTGCCTAGCCGGGAATCGAATCCAGTACCCTCAGAATGACATGTACTTTGACCCTTGCGCCATACGCGACGTCTAGCAGTCGATCATTCACAGTAGTTCGATTGCTACCTACCGCGAATAAACAGAAAAAAAAATCATTTCAAAACTAAGTCGATGCAAACGTCTTATTTGGATTCGACTTAGTCGACGCGATCCATTGAAAGTTCGTTAAAGTAATGTCACTCTATCTCTCCCGCCCTCTAGGGACAAATGAGACAACATTGCCAAGGTCTTCCAGAGAAAATAAGACGGAAGATCGAAGATAATACCCTATAATCACAGTTTTGTTTTCCAATCGCTGCTAACGATTATTGGCATGTTATTTGGGCGTCGCTGTGAAATTGCTTTAGTACCCTAAGCCAAGTCGTTTGTAAGTACCATAAAAAGAGAGGGTGTAGTGATTAGTCTTCTCAAACTTGATTGTTACAACTAGTATGCTGCAACTGAAAACTTTTTTCTTATGTTATTACAATGAAAAAGATTTTATTATTTATTAGTCCATATATTATGTATTTATATGAATATGATATTGTACTTATATAACATATATATTGTATATACAATATGTAAAGGAATACATTAAAGCGATTATAAAGTTGGTATGAAAACGAAAATGAGCCTTTTTACATTTCGCTCGTATCGCTCGTAGTTTACCGTATCGTACGGCAAACGATTTCCGTTGATTTTTCACAACCTATTTTCACCTTTTTTTATCCTCACAAATGGCTCACGAGTGGCTTACATGTCCACTATGGACTTACCTATCTTTATGTTATTCTACTTACTACCAAAGCGGTGGGGAACATCCAGTACACAACAATTAGCAACAAAGAGCTATTCAAAAATCCTCTACGCATAAGTACAAATTCATGCATTTTGATTCGCTAAATATAAATATTACATTTTCGAATGAAACAAAGCTCGTCATACCAAAAAGCCTCTTAAGGTGAATTTAGAGGATTTTATTTATTCAACACCCAGTAAATACAGGTGACTACTGACTACTCATTCATCACAAAGTAACTCAAAGTAAATTCCACCACTTGAATACTATTGAAATGCAGATTGGCTGGTAATATTCATGTCCTTCACTAAACTTTTGTCTCAATTATCTCATCTATATTCATGAACGTAAATATTCTTTATTTTTACATAAACTACTAGAGTTACTTTTTCATGAACATTAGCATTAAGTAGTACAGGTATTGTCCAGAAATAAATAACTTCATATTCATTTTAAATATGCTCTTTACATACATATTACATAGGAACATTACCAGAGCTTAACGTTTAAATTGGTTTACTCCCCTAAAGCGAAACCACAACGAAGGGTTACGAAATTTAAATTACAAATAAAAGTACTGAAAAATATCTGCGAGTGGGTAGTGCCTCAATAACGACTTCCCTTAATTAAAGCGGAAAGGGTAATAAAGCGAATAAATCCTTTACGTAATCTTCTACCAAATATTTTAGATTACATTTGAACACCAAAATCTCAAAAATGTTACAGTTTAAGTAAAACTAAGTAGTCACGTGAAAACATTTAATGAATATTTTACGTCTTTAATGACCTGACCAAAGCAAATATCTTCAGTGGCAGCAAATATTAGATAGATACATAAAAAAATAAATGTTTGAAATAAAAAGGTCTTTCGAAAATTCTGAATCACTGGTTCAAATTTTCACTAGAATCCCAGTCCGATGACCCGATTCGGCACGCATCCGTTACGGTCCGGAGCACAGAGCGTTCGACTGTAGCAGATGTGCTATATTGAAATATGACACATCGGTAGCCGTGTGCCCGTCACGTCCAAACTGCCCTCCAGGAATCTACCCTTCAAAGTACCTGTATTTGACTTGCACAGCTCGTCGAATATCAGCAAATATGCAAGATCAGAATATCAATTTGATATTGACAATGGTTGCCTCGTAGGTATGAGACCCGAGGATTTGATACTATTCATTTCATATAATCCAAACAACAGTAATAGGTATTTGACTTTGTTTAAATCTTTGCAGTCAGTGGATATACTCGTATATTAAGTAATTATAAAAGTACTAAAATTATAATATTTTATTCTGATAAACTAAAGAAAATACGTTTAGCACATGAATTTATGTTAAACCATTTCTAAGATGACCTACCAGCAAAATCTTATTTTACTTTTAGTAGTTTAAAAAATATAGCTGTAAGTAATTTGAACGTAAACGTACTATGTACATCGTGAAATTAATGCCTTCTATAGTTATAAACTAACCTATTTATTTTGCTAGAATCAGTACCAGTTGTTCTGGGTGGTCCGTTATAATATGTATCATCGTAACTTGCATATCTGTGACTGCTTGGTTGATAGTCCAATTGAATATAGTCCCCTTCCTCTGTTCTCAACTTTCCACCGGCTTCAGCTGTATATCTGGGATCCTCATAAATGGTGATAGTTTGCTTTCGTTGTGCTACGACTGGTGCGCTTACGGGTATCTGCGCTGCAACCGTCTGTCTTGATTCGTCATATTTATAACCATAACCATGATTGGAACCGTAACCACGACCACTGTTTTGACGCGCTCCATAGTCATCCGAATACCCAGGGCCACCGTAGTTCTTGTCCCAGTCCGGACGCTCCCAATTTCTCCGGTCATCCCATTTTTGCAAATCCCATCGAGGTTCATTATGAGAAATAGGAGCCTGAATTTGATGTCGATCGTGGATGTGATCTCTTCCATGTGTGCCGTGCTCATTGCGATATTTATTGTAGTTCTCTAAGTCGTTCAAATAATGTTTTCTGCCGTAGTCTTGATGTCCCTGATATCGGTTACCAGTGTCACCGTATCTATTATAGCCTCCGCTGTGATAACCATCTCTTAAATATTGCTGTCCGTTATTATGTGCCCCTTGATACTTTCGATTTCCATGATTATCATAACCGTTTAGTTTACTATTGGATCCAGCTCGATCTTCTTCGTCGTTAAAGTCATCAAAATAAGTACTTTTATTAGAAGATTCGTCCTTATGGTATGAGTTCTGAAATCCTTGTTTGTGATGACCCTTTTTATAGCCTTTTTTAAATGCATTCGATTGACTGTCTTCTGATTTATCTTTCTGAGTATTATACCCTCCATAAGAGTCCGTGTCTGAAGACGACTTACTTTCGTAATCTTTTTTTAAATACTTTGCATCGTCATTTGCTTTTGAATTTTGATGTGTATGTTTATCATCTATTTGGGTATCAATTTGATGAAACTTTTCGCCTTTCTGTTTATCATGTTTAATTGTCTCCGATCCTTCGTTATGATCAATATCTTTAAGATGCTCTTCCAGTGCATCTTTAATAACAGACGTCCTCACTTCAGAACTTAGTAGAATCACACAGAGGCACAGATTTAAACATCGCCTAAGTCGTGGAATCATTACTGTTTTTTCGTAAATAGACACAATAATTTCATACAGACACTAAATGTTCCCGGCACAACGATTACCGATACATAACGTAGAATTTCGATTCTGTAAAGAGTTTTATACGAATTGTAATCGAGTTGGGCTGCGCGACAAATTAGGTGACAATGACAGGAACCACAGCAACAAGGTGCGAACAATGAATAACCAAAACAACAACAGCATGGTCGCCTCGTCCGTGACATGATATCCAGGAGTAACTACGTACCGAACGTAGAAGTTTTTAGAAGAAACGAGGTCAATGTAACTCTATTGTGAATATTTAATCAAGGTCAGGTACACGGATTTCTCAGATATGATTGCAAACCTTTTATGTCGTCCTGCTGGACACGGATCTTTTAACGTAACTGAGGGACGCCTTGAACGTACTAGGGATTCATAAAGATACGAGTTAAAGGCTCAACTAAGTTGTCAAAATAAAAAATTCGCACTTCGACATTCTAGTGGTCTCAATGCTTGAGTTCATTAACATTCACATTATTTATTCAACCAAACTTTCTTATTACTTTATAGGAGCATTGCTTGTATATACGATAAGTTTAGTTTGAACATACAATTAGTTTAAACATAATGTGTCAACCCTAAGAAAATGAGTTTTTATACAAACAAAATAAAACACTATGTCATAGTATATTGCTGTAAATACTGAATATTAAGACGAAATAAAAGATAGTGAGTGATAGCCTAGTGGTGAAGCATCTCAACCCCTCTACGTTGGGTCGAGGTTCAAATCCCGGGACGCACCTCTATTTCTCGAAAATTATTATCAAAGTTTTCGAAATTATGTGCGTATTATTAATTAGTTATCACTCGCTTTAACGGTGAAGGAAAACATCGTGAGGAAACCTGCATGCCTGAGAGTTCTCCATAACGACGACGAAATGCAGACTCCAGAGTGGGGTAGTTATAAAAGCGATACATTTATGTCCCCCTATATCGATGAGTTGTATCATCACCAGTCTTTTATTGTTCCTCTGCTGAGCGCGGATTGCTCACGGAAGAGAGTTTAGGTCAGAGCCCACAATACTGGCTACGAGTGGATTAACAGACATCTTATGTTTTCCATAAGTTTTTGGAGAACCCTTATGCGTGCAGGTTTCCTCACAATGTTTATTATTATATTTGTTATTATTATGTTATGTCATAGCGAGTGATTATTAATACGCACGTAACATCACAACTACGATGACCCGTGTAGCGCCGTGGTCAACGTGCGGTCTGCCGTTCGGAGTGTCCTGGGTTCGATTCCCAGCGGCGCAGAAATTTAAATGATGAATTTAAATTTCTGTACCTGGCCTGGTAGTTTGTGTGCTTGTTTCTGTGTGTGTCCATGGCACCCACGAGACAGGTTAAATCCTCATGTGGGGCTATGAGTATGAAGCGTTATTTATTTATTTATTATTTATTTACTATAGGTACGTGCTGAGGGAATCGAATCCCTTTCGCACCGAATTGGATGATTGAAATTATTATCTACTAAACTATCAGTGCTCTGCATCGGTGACCTAGGTCATCTAAATAATCAGCGAAAAGCTTTGAAAGTCGATGCCTACTATAAGTTAGTGTCAACATAAGATAGTTATTATAATAATTATTATTAACAATAATGATTTTTATGTTTTTACCGGGTAAATGAGTGCTGTTAAAATATAACAAACCTTTTAGAAAACATAAAATAAGACAGAGTTTAAAGGACCAAAAATAATCGGAAAAATCGCTCAACGCTCGCCATGAGACAAGTTGGTTAAGGAAGCGATTGTTATAAAGGACGAACGTGGAATGAAGTAAAAAGTAAACGCCCTTTTGAAACGATGCCGCGTTGTTATGAAGTTTTAAGAGGCTCTTTATCGCATCCGCTGTTGTATAGCTACCTATTAGCAGTTTTTTTTAAATGTTTCCATAGTATAACAAACGAGCATACAGGCCACCTGATGTTAAGTGGTCACTGCAGCCCATGGACATCCACATAAAACCTCAACTAGAACGAAATTCCTTTCTGAGGTCGTATGTGGAGGCGTTGCTACTCATGAGGACTAAGTTGGAATGCCTCTTGTCCGGTGTTCTCTGCGTAACCACACCCTTCAAACCGAAACACAGCAGTTCCCACACTGCTGCTTTACGGCAGAAATAGACTGAATTTGACATAAGACTCTACCACCATCACTAGTTAGTAGAAAGATTGGAATATAATTTTTCTACAAAACATTATTCTTCATATTTATATGTAATAATATTTCAAGCAGGATTAAGAAGATCTTCAAGACGGTACCATCAAGGTTGGCAAGACCAATAATTACAAAAGTTTCTGAGAGGGCCACACGACGACTTCTAGTTGCGGGTATCGGCCCTCGACTGTAAGTTGTAAACAGCGAATAAACATTAATAAAGTTTGCCAGCACGTAATTTTGGTTCGTAACTTTATTACTCAGTACCTTGTTTTTAGTTTACGTAACAGAATAATATTAATTACTTGCTAATCGTCAAATCGTTAATATCGTCATTCCGCATAAACTTAGTCGATTTTGTTGGAAAACTTGACGGTGGTAGAGTCTTATGTAGAAGGCTCACCTGCACCAGCACCAGCACCACGGCTGAACCAATTTCTGCCGTAAAGCGGTAATGTGAGAACCGCTGTGTTTCAGTTTGAAGGGTGTGGTTAGGCAGAAGACACCAAACAAGAGGCACTCCAACATAGTCCTCGTGGATAGCAACGCATCCACATCACCACCTCAGATAGGAATTTCGTCCTAGTTGAGGTTTGATGTGGATATCCATGGGCTGCAGAGAACACTTAACATCAGCTGGCCTGCATGCTCGTTTGCTATTCTAGTAACAAATAAAAAAAAAACTATTTAACGATGAATTACCACTTCTTTTATATTATTGTCGTGATTTTTTTAAATTCCTATGAAAAATATAAGACAAAATAAATAGCAAGGCATGTATGAAAATGAATATTAATCTCGGTACACACATCAACCATAGAAGGGGTGGAAACGATAATCGGAGAAGATGCATGAACAGCTATAAAGTAGACTCGGCAGCGTCGAGACATGCCGCGGTTGCCGGCTAATCATAATTGTCATTTGACAGTTCGACATGGGAACACGCAGGGCACCACGCTGGCACGCTAGTGTATTAAATATTGTAACAGCTCCGATACAGCTTTGTAAACAAAGTTTGAAAGAGCTACACATTAAAGTGAACTCACTAAAAGCGTAACCGTGTACGGAAAATTGAATCAATTTGCAAATAATCCACCGATATTGTAGGCGTCTGCGGAGTACGGACTGTGGAGCCTCGCTCGGTAATTGATGCGTGAATCGGTGCGTTACTAAGCGATTTCTTGCTTTGTTATTCCTGGAAGCGTACCCTTTGAAACGAAACGTCCTTAATAAACTCCAACTGTATTTCTTGGGTAATGCATTAGTAAATTATTCCGTATACCGCTACTTTCCACCCTTTCACTTTACATTTATTCTGCGTAACCTACATACAGTATGCAATCACCGGGAAAGAGGCACGTGGAGCTGCTTTTTTTAAATTAAATATACTCGTATATTAACAGAATAGCAAACGAGCATGCAGGCAACTTAATGTTAAGTGGTATCTGCAGCCCATTGACATCCACACCTGAGGTTGTGTGTGGATGCGTTGCTACTCCTGAGGACTAAGTTGGAATGCC
>DWKW01001995.1:0-11646 GCA_018250115.1 Doberes anticus | reverse complement strand
TTCAAACCGAAACACAGCAGTTCTCACACTGCTGCTTTACGGCAGAAATAGGTGCAACGGTGGTGCTGCCGCAGGCGAGCCTTCGACATAAGACTCTACCACCATCAAAATCTGTACTTACTTAAGTATAATATTTACTATAGGCTATCGCCCGCGACATTGTCGCCGCTTATCATTTTTGATTGATCCCCGAGATGTCGGCGTATTTTATAGAGAGTTCAAGCTATACCTCAGTTTCTACATTACCGATCTTATTCAAAATCTAATTATTTAAGGAATATGCATTTAAACTATGAAAGTCCCATTCAAATCTACTACGCAGTTTGTGCATGACTGACTAATATGCAGATTAGAAAGAAATAAGCAATATTTTAATACTGTTTTTTTAATATATGAAATGTACAGCCATAGCTCGGTGGGCCGGTTTTGGTTGATGGTAGTGTTACATTGAACCGCTGCACCTATTTCTGCCGTAAAGCAGCAGTGTGGGAACTACTGTGTTTCGGTTTAAAGGGTATAGTTAGATAAAAAACACTGGACAGAAGGTATTCCAAGTTAGTCCTCAGAAGTAGGAGCGCATCCACATATAACCTAAGATAAGACTTCCGCCCTAGTTGAGGTTTAAAGTAGTTGTCCGTGGACTGCTGTAACCACTTCACATCAGGTAGCCTGCTATTTTTTTAATAAAACCATCTTACCACAACTTAAAACTATATAATACTAGGTAAGTCGAAAATGGCTGCATAGCAGTAGAACATTATAGGTGTCTCTTAACAACTGGAGGTTGACATTAGACGGAGACATGAATGTTAATGTGGATGAAGGCAGTTATTTGGATTTTTATGTAACTATGTACCTACTTACAACTACCTATATAGGTGCTAGGTGAGAGCTAGAAATAGAGGTCCTACCTTAAAAAAGGCGAGGAAATTATTGGACTCAAACCTTAAGGAACGATAAACTGTTAGCTTGAGTATATAAATAAGGTTTATGTCCGTTGTTTAATAAATAATGGGAATCTGTTTAGTGACGTTCTATGACGTATTTACTCAATCGTGCCTTCTTTATTTCTGCAACATGCTAGCTTGCAGGTTTCCTTCGTATACTTGTACAGTGGCATTAACTCTATTTAAGATCTCCTGCTTAAGTAAAATTACATCTCTTTAAGACCTATTGACAATGCGCTTATAATATACTCTGGACTGGAGGTCAATTTAACGACGCCCTTGTTCGGAATCGCAATCGTTCAGTTAGAACCACGTTCATTAAAAACACTACACATCCATCCTCAGGAAATAGTATAAATATCCACGGAATGCAAATACTACCTAATATTACGTGGTCCGCATCATCATGTGATACTTTAGAAAATAAATAAATAACGTTTCACACTCATAGCCCCACAGCAGGATCTAACCTGCGTCGTGGATGCCATTGAGTATTGAGTATTTCGCCACGGCGCCATACGGGTCGTCAAATTCACTAATATCAAAAGATTTGTATTACCTGGACTGTTATGTTCCGAATTATATTTTCCCGATTTAACATTTTTTCTTGATCGATAAATCGCGTCCCTGAAAAGATTTGTATCGGACCTCCGTCGTCTCTTACGGGTTTTATAAGAATAGTTGCTGTTCACTGATTTAAAAGATGCTTCTGAGCCGGTAGACAATTGATAAGATGAAACAGTTGACGTCTTTACTTCTGATAAGTCAGAAACGCTAGAAGTACTACTTTCTGCACATTTAGTTTTTTTCCCCGGTCGGTCTTCCCTGTTCTCCTCGTTGGAATCTCTTCTGTAACGTTTCTTGTAAATGGATTTTACTGAATTTTCATTAGTCATCGTATCCGCTAGATTAAGGTCTTTGTTGAACGTTAAGTTTAAGTCAGTAATAGAATTAACTGGCTGCGTTGGATCAGTCTGCGTTGAACTGTTAGCCCTGCTGCCCTCGACTGGGCTTGCGTCAATTGTCATTATACTCACAAAGGGAGGTGTTGTATTGTTTTCGCTATTCTGATCACAAAATGAAACATAACAGCTTTTGTCCCAAGAACAATTAAAAGCAGTCTGTGTAGCACATTTTCGTATTACTTCAATTGAATTATTAATTATCGTGTCTACAGAGCTTGTCTCACTTTCGGCCTTACTGACATCTAAAATTTCAATTTTAATTTTTTCTCCTGTTGATGCCATCTTGTTAATTAATCAAATCCTCCTTTGCGCTTAGACCAAGTATCATTTCACGTATACGTATTTTAATTGCCTTTTACAGTACAGTACTTCAGGGATTTTAAAAACACAGTAGTTACATAATTCATGACATTATTAATGCCAACAGCAGAATAATTTAATAGGTACTATGTAATTTGGGGGTAGAATAAAAAATTCAAACGCGGAGATAGGACGGAAGCTATGGTCATGAAAGGTAACCGTGTGATTAAAACATGTAAAAGCATGCTTGCATAGATCTATCCAGTATTATAAAGAGGTAAAGTTTTAAGTAAGGAGGAGGTAATCTCCGAAACTACTAATCCAATTTCAAAAAATACTTATTTCACCATTATTTTGAATGGACAGAGAGGACATAGGCTGTACCTATGTTATCCCGTAAGAGAAAAGGCCATTTGTAACATAAGTCAGCCATTTCGTTGAGCGAATGCGTATCTAACGAACTATGAAGTAGTTTCTTTTTATTAATAGCCCGCAGCTACGTATATCTATAAGTTAAAGTTAATCCACAAATCAATAAAATATGACTAAGATATATTTAATTTAGGCAATGTCTTATCAAAATGAACATGCTTTGGATTAGTAGTTTAGTTTTTACGACCGTGTTTGTGCAAAAATAAATAGGAGTGCGAATTAATATTTTCCTATTTTCCGCTTAAAATCATGAATACTTTTGATTCTTTACTTAAAGGTACCTTACTATTATTTTCACAAAGTGAATTCCACGCGTACGATGCCGCGAGGAAAGCATTTTAAGTTATATTAAACGAGTAGCATTTAAATATGCAGGCCCTATTATTATATCTAGTGGTCTCTGAACATAAACATCCACATTCAACCGCAAATAGCATTGAAGCCCTGTCTATGGTTATATCTATGTAGTTGGCTAGTTGCGTTGCTAACTTGCTACTTCTGAGAACTAAGATAAAACGTTTCCTGCCTTAATTTTTTTACACACCCGAAACAACACTATTGTTTCCGCAATATTCAACTTTTGTACAAATTTATTTCATGGCGGTCACATATTGCGGCAAACTGCGTCAAAATACGTAACCCGTAATATTATTTCCCGTCATTGGTGCTGCTACTTACTAATAATATCCAAAACTTAGGGAAATTGAAATGAAAAGCAACGTGATACTTCTCAACCTAAAAATACTCCTACACTAATTTAAAATTTATGGATGTATGTAATATTGTAAAATTCGCCAATCTGAATGGTAAGAAAACTTTATCTATTATATATAAAGACCTTATTAAAAAGTATTTTTAAGGAATCTTGAAGTTTTCATATGGAAACATATAACAAAATGTCACTATGAAAATATAAAGTGGAACTGTCTCTTTTGCAACTGTCAAAGTTAGCAAAGTGCACCTTAATTTCAAATTCAACATGTAAACAGAAATGAATTTGATTCCGATTTAAATATTATTTAATTTATTGTAAAAAACAATATCCAAAAGTAATAATGATTTAATCGACAAGTGTTCATTTAACATGCGTCATGCAGTTAAGAAAAAGGTTTTTTACTGCATTGTGGTTTTGGGGATATTGATTTTATTTTTGCATCCAGATCTGAATGCCAAACGAACTTATGACTACATCGAAAAACAGAATATATTAAGTAACATGCACGAAGAAATTGTTGATAATCTTACTAGTACTTCGATTGCTGACTGTGATTATTACGATGTTCTTAACGATGAAACAACACTTCCAGTAAGCTTAGTTGACGCTGACTTAGTCGAGGGTCACAGAATACAAGAAGGCGGCGAATTTGACCCAGTCGACTGTAAGCCAAAGTTTAGTACTGCAATCATTGTACCCTATAGGTAAGTTTTTTTTTCAGTTTAACACAAGCCGAGCGTACTCCTCTGCTTAAAATAGCAAAAATATTAACAGATATTTTTGACCTGTTGAGTATTCTCCATACCTGTAATAATCGCTACTAACTTTTTTAGGGATAGGCCAGAAGACTTACGTGGATTTCTGGTTTACATGCACACTTTTTTACGCCGCCAACATGTCCACTATCGGATTTACATAGTAGAGCAAGTGGATTCTAGGCCATTCAACAGAGCTAAGTTGTTAAATGTTGGTGCTATGGCAGCTATGCATGCAGGGTTCCCTTGTCTTATTCTCCATGATGTTGACTTGTTGCCGTTAAGACCAGCCAACTTGTATGCCTGCACTGAGAGGCCAAGGCATATGTCATCTAGTATCAACAAATTTAGGTAATTTTGTTTTTTAAACAAGTAGCAAGTTAGCTGCAAACCATCAGATGTTAAGCAATCACTGCAGTCTGTGCCATAATAAGCCATATCCAACCTCAAATAGAACATAAGTCCTATTTGAAATTGTATGTGAATTACTACTTATGAGGATTAAGCTTGAAAACCTGTCTTATTGTAATGAACTAAAATGCAACAATGCACACATTGCTCCTACTATCAACACGTTCAGTGCCAATGACTCACCTTGTGAGGCGACATACATTTCGTAAATTTATGTTGGCACTGAATGTGTTAAGTAAAAACATGTACTGTGTTTTTACTTTCATTTTTTTATGCAGTGCAATTTCATTAGGCTACCTGTCAGAACTATTGATATTTTTGTAATACAATAGCATGTTCAAAATTCCATATGATGCAATACTGATCACATCGAAGAACTCATATTCACATAGATAGCCCAAATACACTTTTATTTCACTTACCTGATCCTGGGCATTAAAAGCTGTTTTGTAACTGCCTGATCATTGCTAGTTCTCAATACTTCTAGTCTGTCTCTAAGGAAGCCAACCAGATACCTTTGCTGTCTATGCAGGCTCAGGCTAAATTAGAAATTAATAATTCGATAATAATGAGATTTAGACAGAAAAAACTGAATCTTATTTTTCAGGTTTGTTTTGCCATATTTGAATTTATTTGGTGGGGTAATAGCAATAACAACAAGGCAATTTAAAGATATCAATGGCATGAGCAATGATTTCTTTGGTTGGAAAGGTGAAGATGATGATCTGTATCTGAGACTTGAATCTCAGGGCATAAAGTTTTGTAGATTCCAACCTGAACTCAGCAGGTATCACATGGTTCCTAATAATTCTCATGAAAAGAGGTGAGTGCTAAATGTATGATATTATGCTTTATAATGTGGTGTCATTTGAATAGCATTGTTTTCTACACATTTTATATAATTTAAAATTCATTGGCATAATTTATTTAAAACAGACTTAAAAAGTAGGCTCTTTCAACCTATAATTGAACTCTACTGGAAAATAATCATGGTGAGATCTTATTGATTTGTGAAAAAAAATAAGTGAAAAGATTCTGTATAGTATGGTATTCCAATATTAAGATTACATTGAGTGCATTAATCTTATGAACATGAAATATCTGTTAAATCCTGTATAATGAAAAGAACAGCTTCCTGTTTCACCGTTTGTATAAAATAAGCCATTTTTAGTGATCAATTGATGCCACAACTTATAAATCTGCCAAATTGTCTAATGTCAGTCTTAATGTAAAACACATTTTATGTTCTTGCTATAGAACAAGGGCTTAATTTACAATGCTTCTAGAAATGAACAAACTTAAATGTATTTTTTCTAATAACATTTTTTCAACAAGTCTTGAAAAATATTCATCTGTGGACAATCTGGCATAATTATTTTAACTATTTTCATTTTAAGGAAGGTTTATTAAGCAATAGATATTTTTTTCATTTAAAATCATCATCACAGTCATACATTATAACTGAAGTTTAAAATAAGATTAGTCATTAGTTCTTGTGGTATCACAATAACCATTTAAATTTACTCTATAAATGCTCACATAATAATAACTACCAAGAACATATTCAAAATGATTTATAATGTTTCAGAAGCAAGGGAACTAAAGTATTGAGCAATACTAAAATAAGAATGGAAATTGATGGCCTAACTTCATTGAAGTATACAGAGGTGGCAACAGTTCTCCATCCATTGTTTACTCATATCATGGCTGATTTGTAGCATATCTTATTTTAAAAATATTATACAAAACCTAGTGTCCATTTTAAACTAAAATGGTTCTATTGTGCTTTAATTTTCAAAATATTTGCTGAATCTTAATTGTTAGAATTAATATGCATTAGAATGTTAGATAATAGTGAATTTATTAAAACAGATTTCTGATATTGACAATGTTAGATCATATTTATTAATGCTTTAAGATTTCTTAAGCAAATATGGGTGTGGTATTGTGAAAGTATATAGTGCAGACACTCACTAGGTATGTAGGTATATAAATGTTGTACTATTCTTAAGATTGTGTGGTACAATTTGTATAGTAATATGTTATTAAAATCATAGTAAAATTTTTATTATTTCGTTGTGCTGTAAGATTGTTTAGTTCCTTCATTTATGATGAAGCGATATTGAATTGAATGTCACATTATTTATTTATATAATTTTATGTTATCTGAAATGGTGTAAAACTTGTTATGCATTACATTTTTCGATTGTGATACTAAGGGAGTTAATCCAATATGTAGTTTTGGTCCAAAGCATAAGCAAAGTCATTAGATTGCTAGGTACTTATATAAATGTAGACTAGTAACATAAATATTTAGGCCGTCCACAAAATACCTATTGAATAATTAGGTGTGTGAATGTACAATAAATTTGAATCACGTAAGACATATCACAATGACTGGCTTGAAATACTGAATTCTAAATTTAGGGAGTAAAACCATTAAAAACATCCCTTGATGGTGAATGATCAAAAACTGCACAAGTATAAATGAAAAAGAATTATCACTTTAAAGAGTACATATACATATGCCATATATTGAATTGTGGCTTTTTTTTCACTGCAGCTATTGGCATCCACATTAACCATCTTAGTATTTAAATGTCCATGGACCACAGAGACCAAAAAAAAAAAGTTCACACAAACAATTGCTCTCATCATTACTAAGTTGGTCTGGTGTCTTCTGTCAAACCACATACTACTTTTTAATTTCTGTATGACATTAAATAAAAGCCTACTCAGCATGTTGGTAAGTCCACACCTGCTGTCAATATCAAATTTGTAACACATGTTTATAGTCAGTGTGTTGCGTGGCAATAGTTAACAACTAAATAAAATGTCAATTTATTACAAAACAAGAAAAATAGTTACCTAGACTGTGTTTTATATTAGGTAATGGTACTAACAAGTTTGAAATCAGAGCACCCCAGCTCCTTGTTGTCGTCACTCCTAGTTTATTTGAAAAACTGAATCAGGAGCTAGTGTAACAGGTACTAGGGACGTGCTCAGTGGGACTCAGAGGTAACAAGTACACTTACTTCTTATTAGAAGTAGAAGTTTTGGCAAGAGCCCACTGGAGAATACTAGTCTAGTCAGACTAATATTTTAGCTGCAAGAAGAACCAATCAGTGCACACTGATGGATTTTGTTCACAATCTATCCATGGTTTGCAATCAGATTATAAACTGATGATTTTTACAATATACTAATGGCATATTGGTATATATCTTAGTGAATAAATTTAATTATTTTAGGAATTTAATGCGGACAATACAATTAAATGCCATTATATTATAATAAAATATCAAAATATGAGTAGATAATTAACTTTTATTCCTATTAGAGTAGTTCCTATTGAAGGCCTGAATATTATATCACTTAAAATCTTGAAATAATTGTACGAGCATCCAATGGATACATTCTACTTTGATCCAATTGCAATTTTAATTTCAATTGCTCAAAAATATTATGCAGGGAAATATAAATTACTGTGTTGTTGTTTTTACAATAGTTACCATAGTTTCTAAAGCAAATAAATAGATTTGAAAATGTATTAAATGTGTTTTAATATCATGACATAAAACATGACATCACTTAACATACAATTCATGAGGAAAATAAAGAAAGTTGAACTTTAGATACACATTGAATATTTTATTTGGTTAGAATAAATTTACTATGGTCCCAAATAGTGAGACAAAACAGTAGCTTTATATTTGGTCAACATAAAGGAGTTTTATCTTATGTTAAACAATATTTACATCATATTGAATAGTTAATCTACATGAAAATGTTTTAAATACATGAATATACAATTAATTGTAATAAACAATTTTGTACAAAACGACAAATTTAAGCCAGGAAATAAGTGTAACATTTAAAATAAAGAAATTGCATTATAAAGTAAAATAATAAAATTGTACACACCATTAATATGTATGGCAGTACAATAATTAGAATTATAAAACTACTTATAATCATTTTAATACCTACCAATAATTTATATTAAAATATCACAACATTCCAAAAACATGAAATGAAAATTAGCACCCTTAACCAATAAGTATACCCCTATGTCAAATGTTTCACCCTTCTCCATTAAATTTTCATATAAAACTCATACATAAAATCAAATTGTGTTGATATCATACTGAATATTTTATTCAATTCATTTATTTTGTTTCAAATATAATGTACTTGTCTGTTTTCGAAACTCAAAATATGGATTAATTTGATTGTTGCATTCTACAGAGCCACAGCAAAGTGTAGCAGAGTTTAGCTCGTAAACATAAAACTACAAAATTAAGAAAGAGGATCAGCTGAACTTATAAATTCAATTAAAAGTTACTTCTAAAGTATAAACAGTTAATTAATACTTCGGACATGTCAAAATATGATTATTTACAGTATTGTCACAAGTGGAATTTTATTCTATATAGTGCTAACACAAAAACAGTAATGTACACCCATTCTATTTGATCTAAGATACTAAATTACAGTGAGCAATGCTATTATGGTATAAATTGATTATAACTGGTGATTTTATAATTTTTAAGTAGACAGTATATATATAATATACAAAGCAAATTTTGTGTTATTATTTTTTGAATTAGGTTAATTGATCCATAAAATACCCTCAGAACTGGTTTTCACAGTAGACTATTACACCATTATATATTGATCTGTTGGTTGTTTGACAACTGGCATATTGTAATATTTATGGCCGCAGAACTAACATACTGACCAATCCCAGGACAAAGGAAAACACTAATTTGAGGTTGGATCCAATATGCAGCCACTCTGGCCACTGAGATTTGATAGTTTGTTCTGGTTGTGTGGGCAGCAGTAGTGCTGCAATGCAACATATGCTAACTGCAACAGCTACCACATTCACTGGCTGCTGCTCTCTGTAAAATTATGTTACAAAAAACTTGTGAAATAGTTCTAAAATATACATAAAGTAATATAATTTAAATACTACTCATAAATACAAAAGTATTGGTGCAAATAGAAATTTTACTTAAAAACTAATTTAGGTTACATGAAGCTTTTTAGTGCACTATAACAAATATTCAACAATCAACATTGCAGTTCGTAAATAGCTCTTAAAATCATATGGCATACAGTTTGTCATTTTTCACCAAGTCTACAACGCACTGGCAGTTCTTTGTAAAGTAGTGATTTTTAATTCTTCTGTTGCTGCTATATACATTGATTAGAATTGCTTATAAGGTGTTAGGTTGCATAAAGCAATGCAGTTTCTATAAAAATATATAGTAACAAACCTGAAATGTGAAGGATGATTGCATGTGACATGCGAGTGCTCTTCTGCAGGTCTAATGGGCACTGCCCTTGGGGTTAACGGATGAAAACTGTCACCCAAACTCTCAGGGTTTGTGTTTGAAGGCTCCCCTTCAATTAACTTTGTTGGAATATCTCTTTTACCCAATGCCTGTAAAACCGAAAAATTTACTTGTTCTACAGGAATTTCAACTTCTATTTAACATATTGTTTAAATATAGTTAAGTAGTTGAACAATTAGTGTAATCAGTAAGTAATGTGGTATATTTAAAAATTTGCTGCCATTGGAAAGCACAAATTTTCAACAACAAAAAAACATTAAACCTTGCTCCTAGTTGCTTCATGTTCTTGGTAATATTACTCTTAAACGCTGCTTACAGCTTTAAACTTTGTCATTAAGTATTGAGCAATATTTCTGTAATGTCCTTGAATGCAATGCCTCATTTAGATACATTTATGATTGCTAATCAATTTATTACATTATTATCATTTGTATGTAAACAAGTTTACCTGCTGGGTGTTTCTATCATACATTGTTATCCTAAATTTTTCTGTGGTATTGCAATGTGAAGCAGACGGCTGGGTGTATCGCACGACTATATCTATACAACTCTGCGGAGAGATCACACCCTCGGGATCGATCACGGTAAACTTGTTCGGAGAAGTACATAGTACTGAAAAAATCAGTTATGTTATACTAAAATATCCATGTGGTAATAAAACATCACAAAATTACAAATCTCGTGGCACCTTTGAAATTCACGGAGAAATCATAAGGATTATAAACTGTCAACAATTGTTTGTGAGTATGCCTTGCATTCAAATAGAATTCCAAGGAAACTGGAAATACGAACACCGGGAAATTCTTCATTTTCGTTAGTTAATACGAGCAAATACAAAGCAAAACACAATAATTCCGCATCTCGCACTTCTCGCAACACAACAGCTGACAAATACTTTATCGGCTACTGCTAGTGCTACTAGTGATGTGTTTTGTTCTTTTGAGTATAAAGCCAAGTTCAACTGTCAAAGGTACTATAATAACTTTTGACTTCGGATAAATTGTAATAAAAATAAAATATAAATAGTAAAATATTAACTTTTTACTGTTTTATTTGGTAATACAGGCTGTCAAGTAATTCTTATCCCATTATTTCTTTTTTAAAAATAGTAAGCAATAATTATGAAATTTTCATTAACGAATTATACGAATAATTTCCCAGACCTTTTCACACTTTACACTATTCTGCCTTGATCCTAGACTAATTTAAATAAACTCGGATGATATTTTAGGTAATTGGTTTTGAACACCGATTACCTAAACCAATAATTATATACCAAGTTTCATGGTCCAAAATATAAACCACCATACATAATGATAGTTTTTACATGTAGAATTTCGTTCATTCGTAATATTCATGATCATAATACATAATAGTTACAAAAATAAGCGGTTTCAATACATGGGTAGTTTTGAAATCGCGTACCAAAAAAAACTATGTATAACCGTGTTACAACCGCACAAAAGATATTATGACCCACTACTTTAAACCATACTTTTATGTAACACAATAGAAATATTCAAATCAAATCGATTAGATATCAGTTTGATTTTTATATTAAGCTATACTTATTAGAGGTTTCTGAACAAGTTTTTTTTTTAAAAGATCTGTTCGCCCATAACTGGAATATAGATTTGAATGGGGCTTGCAGTTCAAAAGGGTATACTTAACGACTACCATACTTAAAGGGTATAGGCAGGGTGCGCGACGACAGCGGCAACTAGCGGTTAGAATTACGTCGGACTTTGAAATGTAAAATGG
>DWKW01001994.1:0-11646 GCA_018250115.1 Doberes anticus | reverse complement strand
TTCGTAACTTACCCACCTACCTTAGGGTATTCATAGTGGAAGAGTCTCATGCCCAAAGCTGAGACAGTACCAGTAAATTCTTTTACGTATTTATACAATTATTTGGAGGTAAAGACACCACCAGAACAAGTTGCAAGTAAAGATACATACCTACAAAGATACCTGAAAAGAACATAATATACGTTTTGCGGTACCAAACAAGTTTCTTTAAGAAAAGTGTAATGATACATTGTTCGAGCCTGTGACATACGCTCTTGAATAGGTAGTTGTTTTCCAGAGACGAGACTTGATTGCGCGCGTAATCCGCCGTAAATAAGAGGCGCATGCGCAACGCTGATTACATTAAAACGACACACACACACACAACGACGCATCGCCGCTCGTCCTTGCAAATATATAAGCACTTATGAAACCATACTTTATGAGGCTTGCGACGTGAACCCGATTGACTCTAATTTGTTATTAGCGTCTGCAAACCGCTGTTCTTCAAGACATTTAAAATATTTATTTTATATAAATAGCAAAATAAACATCAACCTGATGTGGAACACTGTCTGCTAACCAAGGTCGATCACAGATGAGTTGTTATCGATAAGGACAGAGGGAGTTTTGTTTTTAGGTTATAGAATAAATAAAGGGTCATTTAAGGTTAGAGAATTCTCTATTTAATTAATTCTCTAGCCCTCTGGTGTTTTAAATGACCATAGGGGACGATACCGCTTACGATCAGGTGGCCTGTATGCCTATCTGTGCCTTTAATACAAAATTAGAGGGAGCTTGTAGACCGAAGGTTGAAGTATAATTTTAAGAACGCAATACTAATTATACACAAATTCATCGACTACAATACGTAAATAAAAGTGTCTATTTTTTTTTATTCAAACGGAATAGCAAACAAGCATTCGGGTCACCTGATGTTAAGTGGTCACTGCTGCCCATGGACAGCCACATCAAACCTCAACCAGGACGGAAGTGTTTCTGCTCCTGAGGACTAAGTTGGAATGCCTCCAGTACAGTGTCTTCTGCCTAACTACACCCTTCAAACCGAAACACAGCAGTGCTGCTTCACGGCAGAAATAGGTGCAGCAGTGGTGCCGCCGCAGTCAAGCCTTCAACATAAAACTCTACCACCATCAAATTGTATGTTCACGTTCATAATTTTCCAAGTCGGTAAAACTTTTTTATATTAATTCATTGAGGTGGTAATCATTTATTCTGTATTATTACATATTATATAGTGTTATATGTATTATTGTTCTACGTTAAAGAGATAGCAAATAAACATGCAGGTTTCCGGATGTCAAGTGATCACTGAGGTCTACTAGTCAATACGTGTCGTGAATGTGCCAAGTATGCACTAATAATTTAACTAGTGATTGCTAACTAAAGATACGAGCTTTCATACCGGTAATTATACTAATTTCGAGAGTGCATAACTTGCGTGTCACATTGCGCCGCACCCACAACGCTGCGTTTGCATTAGAACGAGCTAGAGCCACCAATAATTCGGTACGTAGCGACAGCTCATCCAATTCATCCAACTGAATAATGACAGATTTAAACTACTGTTAATTTTAATGTAACAAATGCCTTCGACCTATTTACATATTTTTGGCGCACTTATGCTGGGCGCTACTGATTGAACAAATTCTCTACACATATTGTGGGTTTGTGAAATACGTAAAATTCCATGCGTTGCTATGCTATGTTGAAATTTAACATGTTTTGCAATTATAAGAAACCGTTTATCGTTATATTATTCAATTAATTTAAATTATCGTATATCGATATTTTGGCTTTCTCGATATCGACCTTGAGGATCTAATATAAGCATGTCTTATTTCGTCTGAAAATTTCGGGTGAGTTTAATAAAATGGCATAGCGTAAAAGCAGTCTTAGCTAACAAGTATGATGTTTAAATCCTCATTGCAATACAGTATGTATCGCAATGTAATTCTTTACTTGAATTGTCATAATTCAAATAAAGAATACTCCTCAGAGTCTTAACGTATAGACACTTTGAAGTCCTGATTGCAGTGAAGCGCGCGTGTCAAATCGCTACGCGCCCACGTTTCCTTCCTGCGTCTGTCGCAACAGCATTGTCGATAATGGCACCGTTTTGTACACTTAATCCCGACTACACACTCCTTGCCACAACAAGCAAGTTGATTACCTTTGTTATTGTGCCATTCAAGTGTTTTTTATAAACAGTAATAAACAAGTATATAATTAGTATAGGAGTAAAAGAAAAGAGTACCTAGAGTGGTATGAATGATTAGTGATATCAATCAACTCAATTTCTTTAGCCAGGCTTAGACAGAGCTTTATAATTTCCTCCCCATTTTTAATAATTGGAATTTCTCAGGTTTGATTTCTAACTTCTCCCGAACTTCTCTGAAAGAAAATAAAAATTAAGTAAAGTTTCATATGCCTAAGTTACCGTGTTAAAATTGTCTCTGTGATTGTATAATATTGACTATCGTGTCTGCTATCTTTACCTTTGCCATTTAGACCAGAAATAGTTGAAAGTTCACGTACACGAAAGTACATTAAAATGTAATACGAGTCGCTTGCTAGTGTGCGCCCCATTCATGAATTTCCCACCGTTTACAGGGACCAGTGGTGTGAGGCACGTGTGGGGGCACGTTGAAGGAAGGGGTGCCTCCCTAGTTATGAATGAGGCCATACGTCATTAGTATCGATCTTTCCCGGCTAAGGTTACCGCACAAGGGCAGCGCCGCCAGTCGTTCAACAGGTGGCCGGCTGACGCACGACCCCTAGAGTTTTCCGCAAACAAATTTGTGTCGCTTTTCTGATGACGTCACAATAATTGATATCATGATTGCTTCGAGCGAACATATATCATCACGTTTGTATACATACATAAGTAACACCATCATGTTTGTCATAAAAATACAGATCAAGTTCAAACTGCCTGTCCATAAAGGAACTGCTAAAACTGTTCGTAATTTTATATTTACAATACAACCACTAATACGATACAATAATTATTTGATTTCTACGAGTAGCATGTGTTAGTATTTCTTATAAGATTGTTTACACCTCGTACCTTGACAACATTTTTTTTTAATCACTCATCTTGATTTAAAGTTCTCCGAACACAAAAGATATATATTTTTTAGATTTTATCCATCTGCATATTTGTTTGCCAATCACCCAAAACGCACATAAAAATGAATTACGTAACTACAACTTTCGCTATATAGCATATAAATAAATTGCCACAAATTTGAGCAAGACCGGTCATGTATAACCAGACATGCAGCTTAACCCCTGTAATACAAGTACATATGTACCTATATGACAGCATACTCAGGTGGATAATTAAAATGGATTTGTTGTTTTTTCACTAATAAGCGGCAGTCTGGCAGTATTATATAAACATATACATTTCGACAAACGAAATATCGATTGTAGAGCCGTTTAATAAAGAACATACAGGAAATCTATAAGAATATCTTATCTGACGATCTACTACCTTATGTGCATGGACATTAGATATTTCCTGTTTCTATATTTATATGTGATTTCACTAAATGATACTAAAAATGAAATCAGAGTCCTATTTCAATTACCGACGCATAGTCTATGATATTAATCAATGAATTAATTGTTGCATTACTTACTGCTCGTGTTTATTTAAATGTGATCTGGAAATAGCTAGATCATTGCAGAATAATAATGTCAATATTTTTTTTACTAATAGATAAAATGCAGTTGGATTCAGTTGTACCGTGTATGTGATAGAGGCGAAGAAAATAAAGGTTATGATATGGGCAATTTATGTTATATTCTGACAAACTGAGAACCGCTAGATTAGTCTAAATATCAGGAGTGTTCGTATAAGAAGACACGTAAAAGCCATTTTATTTTACATAATACTCAATTAATGCTCTTATCTAGTATGTAAAATGTAACGAGAGTCTAGTAAAAGTGATGGTTTATACTTCTGGTATCAATTCCGAGGGGGGTGGGATTTGAAAGGGTGTTCGGCGGCAAATGACGTCACCTTGCCCGCCGAACCACCCTCTTTCAGGAATAATCCGCGTGACGCACGATGTTCACTTGATACCTCGAAACATTAGTTTTTCAGAATACATAATGAAAAAATAATATTTACCCAAATCTATGAGAACTTTTGAAGAACTACGTCTAGCTACTAAAAGCTATTTCAATCTATCACATTAAATGCCCTGAATGCACCTATGCGTCTCTACTATCTGGGCTCTCTTGCATTGACTTTGAATAATTTAAGCACGGTTCTTAAACTAATACCAATCAAAAATTTCAATATTTCATGACACATACCTCCGTTTCTTCCGTTTTTATTTTCATGTTCATATGATGAGAACATGAAACAATATTAAGTATGATTGTATAAAGTAAGCAACACTGTTGACCAAAAAAAAACTCGCAACAGCCTTTGAAATAGACAAAGTAATTTACTGTGTAATATATAAAAACACTTTTTTTACTACTTTGCCATAAATAGATAAGATAAATTAGCCATTATAAAAAGACTGTGAGCTTTCTCTTTTTTAATACACCTAATCTCCTTAATTCATCAAATTCTTGACTCATTGCATAAAATAACAAATCTATTCAATTAAGTACTCGCTAGATATCCATTTTAGTTTGATATTGTTAGAAAAACAAAAATACTTAAATTGTTTACATTAAAGGGTTGTTTTGACTTCATAACTATCCGAAACTATTGGAACGTTCATTCATAAACATAATAACAATAATTTATGGGGAATTGCGTATTTGTAGGAATAATATATGGATTCTAGAATTTTCATTCAATTATGTAAACCTACTGGGAACTGTAAAATCTTTTTGATGAAATTGCGTCTCTACTTTTAATATCTACACTCTACCCATAACTGACCCACTGCTGGGCACGGGTCTCCCCTCAGAGATGAGGGGGTTTAGGCCATAGTCCACCACGCTGGACAAAGGTGGATGCGGATAATTTTATTACTTTGCCTTAATTTGTTTAATAAGGACAACATTGCTTAAGCCTAGGAGTAGGTGCATGCTTATAACACAATGTGCGTATTTTCAACTCCTATACAGTTCGATACAAACGATACACAAAGATAAGGGTAGAATGTCGCATGCATTTATCTATTTAGTGCCTGCGTAAATGCATTACGTTAAACTGATGAAGCGTCGTTCGATATCGCGATAAACATTTTAGGCTTCAAGTTTAGCTACGTCAGCAGTGAGTAATGAGTTTTTGCGAGATTAGAATTGTCGAGTGGTGGAGCAATTATAAGAGTGATAGAAGCGTGATGTGACGCGAGCTCGACGTAGCCGCTTGCCAACATTGCTTTGCGATGAGCGGCTGCTATTCGGCGCGTTCGCGTCACGACGCGCTATTTTAACGCGTGTTATCGGTCATCGCGGCTGGCGGATAGCTCTTTCAACTCCACTCCACTTATTCGAGAATACTTTTCTCGCGCGCAACTTCCAACTATCCAGGCGTCATTTCTATTATTATGACTGTTTTCAAGTAACTATGTCTCGATTACCTTCATAGTACACTTTTCTTATCCCTTCTTTATATTACCTATACGAGAACACTTTATACCAAATATGATAGAGTGAAACTGTAGATTTCCATATGACACCGTGGAGAATTTATTTTTTGAGATCAGTTTTTTAAATCTTTTGGCTATAAAAAAATATGTAGTTCGAAAAAGATAGTTAAGAAGTTAGCTCCAAGGAAGCTATTCTGCCTTTCTTTGAATGGATGGCCTTCTGTACCTACGTGTAAACAAAAAAAATGTATACGATATTTTTGGTCGCATCAATATATTCCAACTGTTCTTGGGACAATCTAACTAACGTAAACTTTGAAATCGATGAATTGAGTAATTTTGAATTTTTAAAAAATGTTTGTAACAGAAACTACTAAAAAGGCTTAAAATAGTCAGTTGTTTCATTTGATATCGTTGTAAAATTTTAAGATAAGCTGTTATATTAAAAATTTTTGGCCGACCGCAATTATTTTGTGCTAAAAACCATGTCGAGTGCTGTAAACCACATTTAAATCGGTTAATTTTTAAAATAAAGTGCGTTAGTTCATTTACGAAAAAGCGTTTTTACGAAATAACTTTGTGACTTTTTGACCAAACGATTTTTGAAATCTAATCACGTAATGGGCTAAAAATTGCATCGCATGGAGATTTGCGTATTCGCCAGCTTCGTTAAAATTAGGAATTTCGTTTAAAAGATTTAGAGGTCGAAGAATTAATTATAATCTTTACTATTATAAACAAGATAGTGTTGGTATTATTGTAAGCTGCTGAATCTATAACCGGAAGTTTTAGAGTTGACGTCCTGTACGTCAGGTTTAATTGTAAGTGCCAGTTCGCCGTCCTACTGGCCCTCACCGAGTTTTGTGATGAGCTGAAATGTTATTTATAGAGGCTCAGGGAAGAAGTGAGACTCAACGATGTGCCTGAATATCGCAGCCTGAATACGCTTCTCCGCTCCATGAAGAAGAAGAGGGAAATTGACTATGCGAGTGGACTCATGTTGACACGGTGCGATACCAGTGCTACGATGCCTAGGTTCTTGAAAGTTCAAGTTCACTATGATCATATGTGACTGCTTTGAGTGTGACATAATGAAAAATTCTGTACAACAATAACAAGCTTAATATTGGCGAGCAAGAGGGATTCGGCGAAATATATCGCATTTATAATAAACGACCAGTGACGGAGGCTGAGCTTTCTATGAGTAAAGTTATGGGGCTTAAAAGGGCTTAGAGGACTGTTGAGAAGTGAGACCACTTTTCGTGGTATTTGGATTTTAGAACCACAATGCAGAGTGGCTCAGCCCATTCGTTATGAGTGCGAGTGCGGGATAGTAGAAAAAAAGAGGCCTTTTTTCTGGTAGATGGACACTGGAGCCCTTCATGTTAGAATACTCATATCATGGTTTATTATATAAGTAGATTATGAAAACTTTTTCATACTTGGCATTCATACCTACTACGTTACGCAAAATCCTGACAACGCTATTACTAATACTCTACTGTTTTTGTAGAAACGTAATACCCAAACAAACATACGATAGCTCTAGATTATTTAATATATTGAAATGCTCAGGTTACAATAAGTAAGAAATCACCAAACCCAGCTACCCACACAAATCGTAAGTAGGACACATATACAATATCAACTTTTCACGAAATGTCATGCCATCTTTTTTAAGCTCCAGATATAAGTATAAAAAAAGAATGTTATATCGTTAGTAGAAAAATATTTTTTTTAATTATGCTACGCAATGTAAGGCAGTAATGTACGCAGTGTTTTTAATTGATAAAGTAACTTTCATTTTACTCGTTGTACGTCTGTAAAAATTTAAAAATTATTGCCTGCAATGATTCACTGACAATATATTAAGCCACATAAGTGTTGATGCATCTATTCATAGGGCGGGTGGCATCGTCACCTAGAATTGCATTTGCAACATAATATTATCTATTATTAGTGTCAGTCTCGTCAGCGCTCGCCAAACGACAGTAGGTCGCCTCTCATTGTCGGACGACTTTCTCACCAATCGGCCGTCGTCGTGACACGAGTGTTTACACGATGTCAAACTGACAGCGATACGATTACGATAGAGTCTCAGTGTCACCAGCATAGACACACACGTAGCAATAACCAAATATATGTATATTTATGTATGTTTACATAAGTAAGTGCGATAAACTAGTGATTAAGAATCTCGACCTACCGCACCGGTGGGTTGGAGTCGAAGCCGGCACGCACCTCGAAGTTTTCGAAATTGTAAGTGGTATAACAGAAATTAATTATGGTTAATAAGCAATTGCTTCGTAAGGAATCCTGTATGCCGAAGATTTCTCCATTATGTTCACAAAGACATGTGAAGTCCGTCAATCAATTGCGACCTCCTTGATGGATTATGGCCTAAACTCTCACATCACTGTGAGGACACCCGTGCTTAGTAGTAGGACAAAAATGGATCGATGATGATGATTATGACGACATGCGTTGTTTATATTTTATAAGCTCAGTACACGTACCAACATTTTCTGTTCTTTATTTAAACGATTAATACGTCTATCAATGAGCTTCAACTTTTCTCCATTTTGTCATATTGCTGTGTTGAACTATGCTGACTAGTTGCGAGTTATAGGACGTCATGTCACTCAGAACATATTGCAGAACTGTCATGCATGCAGGATTTCTCACACAGTTTTCCTTCATTTTAATACAAGTGATATTATATCTAATAATGAGAAGATCACTAAGCTCTAACAGAATAACTTTTATTCGTCATCCACCCATTATTGTCCCACTTCTGGGCATAGGTCTTCTCTCAGATGCGCGAGAGTTTGGGCCATTGTCTACCAAGCTGGCCAGGTGTAGATTGGATTACTTTTATTTCGCTTAGTCTAATTAAAATAAGCGATTTACTAATTATGTAAGTACCTTCTGCGAGTAAAACGGTGAAATGGGCATGAAGTGAAAGGAACATTTTCTCCTGATAACTAGTTCGAATGGTTATTTTAATTGTTTTCTCATATAGCTAATAGTGTTGATACACATAAGGCTCTATCTATCAGCTTATTATTAACAATTTACTATCTTACTGATTTCTCAGTTTATCCTGTAAGAATGATTTTACAGCACCGTAGACAATGTAACCGTGTCTTTGCTGTCTATCGTCTCTTTTATATGTAAAATTACAAGAATAGGTTTACTCGTTTTTAATAGCTACGATGTCGTAGTCACCACGTGCAAACTAAGAATTGTTGTGAACAGCCACCCACTGAACGGCGCCCGCTTCAGGCCGTGGGAGCCAGCTAGCCAATACACAAGATTGTTTGTCTGCATCCTACGGGGATACTCGTAATGACATGTCGCACACACATGACCCACTCAATAGGGGGCATTAACACCTCACTTCTTATTTACCGATGAGCACGATATTAAGATGTGTACTCGAGTAGGTGGCTATTCAAAGTTCGTACGGCTTAAACTACTCCAAAATCGTTTTATACAAACCGAAGTTTACCGTTGACCGTTTTTAGACGTTTCGATTTTTTAACTGCATACCTCTTTTTGATGCAGATGCGGTACCTAACCACACATCATGTCGAGAACACTTACACAATGTTCAATATAATAACTTAATGTAATAATTAACTTGAGTAAAACGTTGTGTAAACTACACAGTATAAAAATGTTCATGATTATGTTAATCACAAACAACGTTCCACGCTGTATCTGTTAGCTTATACGGACGACACAGTGACGTACGCAAGGTGTACAATAATCTAGAAGAGATGAAACGGTCGTATGATCAAAATAGACAAGCAATATTGAGGTAACGTGCAGAAATAGAACCCCGCCTTCGAACTTCGAACCAAAAGCAGTCAAGTTAATTTTAGAGCGATCCTCGCAGGGACGTTTTCATCTCATGATTCACCTGCTGAAAACTCGATTGTTCACATTTTACGTCAATCGGTTGCGTGGTGTTTACGAGAGAAGCGCGCACGGTGGCTCGGGAGCGTCAGCTGACGGCCAGGAATAGCCCTGACATCGCGGCCACGCTATGCCGCCTGCGCCCGCGCACCCACAAATAGCGCGCTATAATTAGACGTCGGTGAAATCGTGGGTTTGTTATTTTTCTTTATCGTGTCCGTTACGCGATAATTGGGTTAGCGGCTGCATGTGGGCCCGATCAGGCGTCGGCGTGTCTCGGCCACGGGCTGCCCCGCTGCCGCGTGCGCAGCCCGCGCGTCCCCTCGTCCTCGCAGAGCAGCCTCTCGCGCTGCATCCTTGCCCTAAACAAACAACATCCATTAGTTTAAAAAAATGTACACATAATTTTTGATCAACAAATAATGTTGAAGATGAACAATTGCGTTAAGGTTATAAATTACTTACAAATTGTAATCGTAATTCGTGGTCTTTTTCGGAATTAATTACTACTTACATTGTTTAATTAAATTCAATAACGCTTCACACTCACAGCCCCACAGTAGGTTAACCTGTGTCGTGGGTGCCATGGACACACACAGCAACAAGCACACAAACACCCAGACCAGGTACAGAAATCTAAATTCATCATTCAAATTTCTGCCCCACTGGTAATCGAACCCAGCACCCTCCGAACGGCAGACCGCACGTTGAGCACGGCGCCATGTGGCATACGGAATATAATAGTTCCAAAACTATTTATTGACTAATAAGTAAAGAAATGCTTTGTGAGAGCTGCTGTGTTTCAGATTGAAGTGCGCGGTTAGGCAGAAGACACTGGACAGAAGGCATTCCAATTTAGTCCTAAGGAGTAGCAACGCTGATACAACCTCAGATGTTCATGGGCTGCAGTGACCACTTAACATCAGGTGGCCCGTCTACTCGTTTTCTATTATATCAAAACACAAAAAAAAATACGTTTCACACTCACAGTCCAATAATAGGATTAGCATGAGTGCCATGTACATGTACTGTATGTACAAAAACACAAACACCCAGACCGGGTACAGAAATTCAAATCTGTCATTCAAATGCCCCGCTAGGAACCCGGGACCCTCCGAACGGGAGACCGGTACTTCGAGCACTGCTCAATAAGGGTCGTTAACTATTACATAGACGTATGAACTGCCAGCTCAGCGTTTCTTTGAGAACGGTTAAACACGGAATGACCGGTCCCGGGATGCGTGTCCACCTCTTCATAGTTTGTCAGCTAGTTCATAGAAGATGTTTCATCATCATCGACCTTTTACTGTCCCACTGCTGGGCACGGGTCTTAGTGATGAGAGAGTTTAGGTCATCGCACTGCTGCTCTACAGCAGAAATAGGTGCAACGGTGGTGTCACAGTAGGCGGGGCTTCGACATGAGACGATAGGACTAATATTACATTACAGATCTACAGATACTATGAAAGTTAACATATTCTGTAAATAGTCAGCGATAGTCTAGTGGTTAAGAATCTCGACCCCGCTACGTTAGGTCGAGGTTCAAATCTCGGTACCCACTTCTATTTCTCGAAATACTGTACATTCCATTTTTTTTTTTGCGTATTATGAATTAATTATCACTCGCTTTATCGGTGAAGGACAACATCGTGAGGAAATCTGCATGCCTGAGAATTCCCCATAACGATCTCAGAGGCATGTGAAGTCCGCCAATCCGCACTTGGCCAGCGTTGTAGACTATGGCCTAAACACACTCATCTCTGAGTGGAGATCCATGCGCAGTAATAGGACAATAAAGGGTCGATGAACCTCAGTAACGTGCCCATCGGTAGGATATAAATATGGCTGCAGATAAAAAAACAACTCAATATACATACATAGGTTGCGAAGTAAGAATTCAAAAAAACTTTACAAAGTTTCAAACAACAAAGTTGCTTTTTACCGCTGATGAATGGGAAACAAAGTTTTCAAAGCGGCACATTACGGTGGTATGAATAACGGGCCATTGCGAGTATTGTTTGATTTATTAAAGGCAAATTGTGGGCGGGCAATAATAGCCGGAAGTGACGTCGTTTGCCTCGGGCCGGCCATGATACGGTTCATTGTGAACTTGTGGAATATTCTCGATTGTACTCCATAATTAATAGAACATTCAAAG
>DWKW01001993.1:0-11647 GCA_018250115.1 Doberes anticus | reverse complement strand
ACCGCGTCTCGGCAAAAGGAGTATAGGGCGTCCTCCGACCAGATGGACTGATGACTTAAGGAAAACAGCTGGATTCAGAATTCAGAATTTAGGGGTGGCCTATGTCCAGCAGTAGACCTCTAAAGGCTGATGGATGGATGGACTTAAAATGTATATATACCTATAACTAACTGACCCGGCGAACTTCGCACCGCCTTAGAATTAATAGATGTTGTGTTAAGTTAGTAGCCGAGATATGTCAGCTTTTTTATTAAGATAAATTAAGTTGCATAAAACTTAAAAATAATTTGGAATTTTTACCAAATTATTTTTAATTTAATTTTTTATTCATTGCATTAATGTATCTAATTCAGGTGGCAGCAACGCATTGGATTTATTGAATGTAACCGAAATGATTCGCGTATCGCACCCATCTCGATTTCCTACATTGAAGCACCTTGTGATATACGATATTTTTCGCTTTGTTATCAGCTGCGAGAATTAACAATGCGGTTGGTTTGCTTATACGTGTATATGCTATGTACAATTGACCATGAGACAGACATTTCTTTTCTATATTCAGCTCAGAAACACTCAATTATTGGCCTTGTGATTTGTTGATCGTCAATCACAAATGTCATAACCTCACTTGCGCCCACAATGACAACTGGTATAACCTAGCAATTCGAATGTCCTCAAAGATTGTATCAAACTGTATCTTTAAATTTGTTTTCTTAAATTTTCAAATGGTTTAGTATTTATTTTGCTATTCGGGGCAGAGACAAATCAAACAAATAAAAAAAATCGCTCCAGCCCTTCTTGAGTTACAAAAGGTGTAACTAACTAGACTTCGTTTATGTAAAGATAAAAATAATAAAGATACAATGATAGCTACTAATACAAAATTCGAATGTCTGTATGATTAAGATATTTAAGAAAAATTGGCTATTGACTATTTTCAGAAACTATTTGCTGAACACAAAATATTTAAAAAAACTGTCTGTTTTCCAAAAACATCAAAATATCTTCTGCCTCTCTATAATTTGTAAATCTTAAGATATACACAATTCCTCTTCCGTATGTTCGTATCAGCAAAACTCGAATAGTATTTTTTTTATTCAAACGAGCATGCAGGCTTGATGTAAAGTGGTTACTACAGCCTCAAACAGGACGCAAGTCCTATCTGAGGTTGTATGAGGAGGCAATACTACTACAGAGGGTTAAGTTGGAATGCCAATGGCATGTTCAGTGTCTCATACCTAATTACTCCCTTCAAACTAAAACACAGCAGTTCTTACACTGCTGCTTTACGGCAGATATATGTGCAGCGGTGTTGCTGTGGCAGGCGAGCCTATGTCTTAAGTGTCGTATGTAGAATCACCATCAACTACTAATAGTAGTCATCGAATACTAGACTTCTGCGAAACGCAAGGGAGGATATTGAATTAAATTATGCGTTTTCTCGTTGAATCTGTGTAACCTGTGAAGCAAGGAATACTCCTGTTCACGCCCGCACTAACTTCATATTAGTCTGCTGTTTAGTCTCAATTATATAAATTGAAAATCATTAACTGAAAATACACCATCATTAATAATTCCCGGCTTGTCTTTGCGGAGTTCTTTCGAGTGAAATTTTTTGAACTTTGTTTTGATTTCCTTTTATAATTAATGTTGACATTCATTATAGTCGTTAAATAAAGGACTTTCGGCAAATTTGACGGCGCTACGGCTTATTAGATATTAATGAATGTCTATAAAATATCTAAGTACTATGTATACGACCACGACGAACTCCAAACAGAAGAGATCAGAACAGCCGAAGCCCTGGAAGAGGTCAAACATAGAGTAGCAACTCTTGTGGATTAGGATGGTCGCCTCAAAAATTGTTATTCCGGCATCTAAACCTTTCAAACCGAAACACAATATAACTTCATTTGATGCCACAACAGAATTGGGTGTGGCGGTGGTACCTCTCCGGACGAACTTAGTTCTACCACCTACCCATTTCATATATGGCAAACCTGATGGTAGTATTACACGATGACAGTCGTCTTCAAGGATTCGGACCACAGTGGCCAAGCGAGGGTTGGTGGACTTCATATGCCTTTTGAGAGAATTATTAATTCTCGAATCGAAAAGAACGCGAGCGTCTGCACGTACCTTTAACCACTTCATTTATATATGTATAATAATATACCTCCTAACCGGTACTTTTGTATTATTTGTCGATACTGAAATACTTGAATGGTCTTCATTCAAGTACACACTTACATACCTGTTACAAATGGATCATTAAAACAGACAGCAACTCTTTGATGCTCATCTCAATGACGTTAGGGTTATTTCGGAGTACGAACAGAAATATATTGTTGTATTTTTAATCGTACACTCACAATCATGCATTGATATTGCATGCTGTAATCGATCAAATATGTATGTAGTCTTAATCATTTAAAAACAAAATTGTTATTATTATACACATTAGTGGAGGCTTGACTATAAAAACTGTTTATTACCCCAAAGAAAGGACACAACTTTCTAAAATGTTTGTATATTAATAAAATAGCAAACGGACATACAGGCGACCTGATGTTAAATGGTCACTGCTGCCCATGGACATCTACATCAAACCTCGACTTGGACGAAAGTCCTACCTGAAGTTGTATGTGGATGCGTTGCTGCTCATGAGGATTAAGTTGGAATGCCTCTTGTCCAGTGTCTTCTATCTGCCTCAGTTTTCACACTGTTGCTTTACGGCAAAGATAGGCACGGCAGCAGTGGTGCAGCCGCAGGCGAGCCTTCGATATAAGACTCTATCACCATCAAAGTACACACAGTGCTACTTTACTTACTTGTACCACCCAGCTGTAATAAAATTTTAAGTTACACGAGTACCTTTGATTTACTGGACATCGAACTCATGCCGATACAATTGAACATACTTTCTACGTGTATCGCAAAACACTCGCGGTAGAGTGCCTCGTCGACAGTATAGTGGTGACAACCTGCACAGCTGGGTATTTAAAACTCATTTTCATTGGCCGTTCGACAGATATTGCCCGCGCAAAGTTGATCACAGTTTACGAAATTTTAATTTAAACTTCGGAGCACTGCGTGAATGAAAATTGTGCAGATTAAAAATGCAGGTCGACCATAAACCCCGAATCTGCATAAAATATCACCGCCTGGATGTAATTTGCTTTGTCGGTCCGTTTGTTCGAGCTTGAAAACTGCTTATGAGATTTTAATGCGTATACCGAAATTACATAGTGATTAGACGGGTAAAACCGCAGTATAAGCGCTGTTCTATTATTAATGAGGAAATTGTGGAACTCAGCGATGTACTACGCAAGCAGTAACAATCTTGTCCAGTATTTCATACTCTCAAGATGGAACGCGTCAAATTCTCTCAAGCGGTCAGGTTCTCTCAAGCAGTGATCGAAGAGTTAATCCCCTGGCGTGAAGTACTTACTAATATTGTCTATTGTAACAAATACCTATTGATATCTATCTATTAGACAGAGAGAAGAAATTTAATTCGACGTATTGCGAATTCTGTTTCTTTGATATTAATGTATCTATTAAAACTTGACTTTCTTTTGCCATTAAATTTCACCCATTTTACACATACTTGTGTAATCGTCAAATATATACCACATCCAATATCATTTTCAGCTAGTTTTATAGAAACGAAAATACTCGTCCGAATACGAAGACGGCGGATTTTAACGTCAGTGCGTTCGGAGTTTTTATCGAGACTCGTGATAACGCTCGACAACGGAAAGAGACGAGGGTGAAATATATTCAGCGGGAGATTATAGAATAAATTATACCGGATAACGCGCACTTCACTCGCGTGCTTCAGTTTTTTTTTTAAATAACACATAAAACAAAGTTAATATGCGTATACAGTTCAATTACGTTGAGTTAGAGAAGAACATTATTGTTCATTTCGCAATTGCAGATTAGGTTACTTACTAATAGTCGAACGTCGAGGCTCGCCTGCGGCAGCATTACCGCTGCATCCATTTCTGTCGTAAATCAGCATTCTGAGCACTGCTGTATTAGGGTTTGAAGGATGGAGTTATGCAGAAGACACTGGACAGGAGGCATTGCAGCTGATTTCTCAGGAGTAGCAAAGCATCCACATACAACCTCAAAGGGTGATGTCTGTGGGCTGCAGAGACCACTTAAAATCATGTGGCCTGCATGTTCGTTTGCTATTAATATATAAAAAAAATGTCTTCCCGTATAGAAACGCATCCACCTACGACGTCAGATAGGACTTCGGTCACGCTAGAATTGGCTGTGGTACCTCCCCGGACGAACTTACTTCTATCACCTACCAAAAGATATTTAATAGAAATGTACCTTGTGATAATTTCATAAATTGTGATAATTTCAACCACGAACGAGTGGTCATTTTGTTAATAATGCTTGTGTATCGAAACTTCACCATCAGTTCAACGGTGTTTAAATAAAACAAAATAAATAAATAACGTTTCACACCCATAGCCCCACAGTAGGTAGTAACCTGTGTCGTGGGTGCCATGGACACACATAGAAACAAGCACACAAACACCCAGACTAGGTACAGAAATCTAAATTCATCATTCAAATTTATGACCCACTGGGAATCGAACCCAGGACCCCCCGAGCGGCAGACCGCACGTTGACCACGGCGTCATACGGATCATTAAAGGGATCAGATTAAAGTCAAGATGCGCTATTTAGTCCCGTGTATTTTGAACTCCTACCATTATTTAGCCATTGAGACTAGGAACGCATCCTCGACGACTTCTGATTGAACACCACTACTATTTGAAGTTGGAAGTCAATGTCCATGGGCCGTGAGGACCATTACGGCTTAGGTAGCTCGCACGCTCGATCGCTACTACTTCAATAAAAAGCCTTGTTAATCAATATGTTAATGAAAATCAGTTAAGTGTCACTGGTTTACCCGTTTCATTAATACGGATAAGCATACTCCTATATACGACTAAGTCAACGGCTAATATTTGAAGTTACACTGTGGTATTTGAAATTATCCGAATTTAATTAAAATTTCTATCAACATTCGAACCGCTCAGTCCTAAACATTTTCGGGTACTCGGGTCCAAAAAGTTCAAAAGAGAGATCGACCGTAAAGCACACATCGTTTCATGATTTAAATAGATGTCGGTTCACCGATAATTACTAAATATACGGACGATTTTCATGCAGAAGCAAAAAAAAAACTTTACTCCGAATTCACGTAAGTCTCGCTTAAGTTACGCTCTCACACCAAATTGGTCTTTATCGTTAACGTTTTTACTTCACGAACGAACGATATTCCCGTCACCTTAACCTTTTTGATTGTCGACTTGATAAATTGAGTGCGAATATTTCATCCGAAACGGGTTTTTGTAGTTTGTGGTAATTAAAAAAGGGCCAACTCATTCGATTCATGTAAATGGTTCTGTACTTGAATATTAACGCGTCGTGATAGTCTAGTGGTTTAAATTGTAACTTTCACGTAGCTAGTAAAAGTTCGTTATAATAAAGCGCTAAACGCTACATAAAGACCTCACACTACAATGATAAAAGGAATTGAACACAAATAACAAAACGAAACCTAATTTCTAAATATTGATTAATTATGGATCAGTTAAACAACACCACAATATATTTTTATGTATTACCGGAATAGCAAACGAGCTTACTGGTCACCGGATGTAAAGTGGGCTCTGCAGCCCGTGGATATCCACGACCTCAAACAGGCCCGCAGTCTCATCTCAGGTTGCTCGTGGATGACTTGTTACTGAGGACTAAGCTGGAATGCCTCCTGTCCAATGTTTAATGCCTTTATCTTTCAAGCTGAAAAACTGCAGTGACCATGCTGCTTTACGACAGAAATAGGTAAGGTGTCGGTGCCGCCGCAGGTGATCCTTCGATATAAGACTACAACTTTTAAAGTATCACCATACCAATTGTTAACGGCTGTCATTATCATCATCATCAACCCATTATCGTTACACTGCTGGGCACGGGTCTTTTCTCAGAGATGAGAGGGTTTAGGCCATAGTGAACCACGTTGGCCAAGTGCGGATTGGGGGACTTCACATGCCTTTGAGAACTCTCGCAGGTTTATTCACGATATATTCCTTCACCGTTAAAGCGACTGATAGTTAATTCATAGTACGCACATGGTTTCGAAAATTTTGAATAGCCAACATTTCCAGAAATAGAGGTGCGTGCCGGGATTTGAACCTCGACCCAACATAGTGGGGTCGAGATGTTTAACCACTAGGCTATCACTGGCTGTTCACTTCTCTGATGAATAAGGTTCTGCCCTTTTAACATATATATAGAAGTTGGTGAAATCTGCATATGAATTCAATTTGTGTGAAATTTTTACGCTACTTTTCATTATCACCCATTATTCATAGGTCTCTTCTCAGAGATCTTCTCAGAGGTACTGTTTTATGTCGAAGGCTCGCTTGTGGTGACACCACTGGCACCTATTTCTGCCGTAACGCGGCTGTGGCCACTGTTTAGGTTTGAGGGGTGTCGAAGGCAAGAAACACTGGACAGGAGGCATTCCAACTTAGTTCCTCAGGGGTAGCAACACTGGATGCGTACAACCTCAGATAGTACTTCTGTCCTAGTTGAGGGTTGTTGTGGATGTCCATGGGCTGCAATGACCGCTTAATATCAGGAGGCCTTCATGTTCGTTTGCTATTCTGCAAAATAAGAAGTACGAAAAAAAAATAGCGGCGACGACGGCAATGAGTCAAAGACGAAGATGGTGGTATTTTAATGGGACCTTACAAATCTTGCAGCGCTGCCATTATACGGAGTCAGCAGCGAAAAAACCTTGCGCCATGAATCACTATCTTCCTCAGTGGAGTGAAAAGGAGGAAAATGTAAAAGTATTTTCTGTTCCATTAAACTCCTACGATTTGGGACATCCACCTGAAAAAAAATAAGGAGGGCCAACATCGGAGGGCGATAGCGCGTCATAGGCCTCCGTTGATGTATAGCGTCGTTAGAGCGCCCAGGCGTTATCAAACCGCAGGATAATCGCCGTACATATCAAATTGTGTGTTGTTTGACATATTATGATACGAAAAACGGAAGTGACGAACGGGCCCGCTTACTTGATTTCCAGGCATGCTCGTGTTGTTAAAGCGCCCAGGCGTTATCAAACTGCAGGATAATTCTCGTACATATCAAATATTGTGTTTGTTATGATATGATATGAAAAATTGAAGCGACGAACGAGAGCGCTTACTCGATTCCTGGACATATTGTGGACATGGTAACGTAACTTAGAACGTAAGGTAGAAGTTGGTTAATCGAGCTCTGCGGCAGGCGAGAAAATATGTATGTTTTTTTTATATACGGAAAAAGAATCGTGAATTTTCTTTCTGTGGCGCTTCTTTTGCACGATCTAAAAGTAAAACAATATACGATGATAAATCGAATTAATCTTCGACTCATTCCTATGCCGCTGCTGGCCGCCGATCTCCACTCAAGTACAAGAAGGTTTTCGACCATAATCCGAAACGTAGGTCACGGTACGCAAAATTGGCAGAATTCACGTTATGGTGAACTTATGGGCACGTAGGTTTTCCTACGATGTTTTCCTTCATCGTGTTATTTGATTAATTAAAAGAGCACGTGGTAAACTGAACATTTTATGTTAGGGTTTGTTAGAAGTTATGATGTACAAAACTTATGATCTATTAGAATTGTCTGTAGAAAAGAATTCGACTTCTCGAATATCGTAATTACTTTTCTGGCAGTGATTCTGTTATAAGTGTGAGTGGTTGTAAAAAATGTGAGTTCAGCGTAAACTAAGAACTAGAAGTTTTTATTACCAATCCGAATGAGGTTGTTGTGGGACTGCTTTGTCAAAAACTTTGATGAAAATTTATGAACTTATTATTTAGAATTTATGAATAATAACTGAAAATTATTTCGTCAATTACAATGAGTACAGTCTAGTGGTTAAGAATCTAGACCTCCCGCTCCGGTTGGTCGGTTCAAATCCCGGCACGCACCTTTATTTCGAAATATAATCTGGTTTAATTTTTTCGAAATCTTGTATATCATCACTTGTTTTAATGGTGTAAGAAAATATCGTGAGCAAATCTGCATGTCTGAGGATTCCCCATAATATTGCATGTGAAGTCGTCCAATCCGCATCAATCCAGCGTGATGGATTATGGCCACAACTCTCTCATCTCTGATATGAGATATGTGCCCATTAGTGGGACAGTAATGGGTTGACGATGATGTACCTCTAGAGGCACCGCCGAAATTTGATTAAACTGGCTTCCATTTTGGTTGGCTGGATTCCACTACTTCTTCTAACTGCGGACACGACGCACACAAGGAATATCCTTAAAAAATGGAACGTTTAGCTACACCAGTCGAATCTCAGTTTTCCTTTTACTCTTATTTATTGAACGGCGAGCGTAGTTCGCAATTATAGCCGGCAATTATAAAAGAGATTTTTCATATTTAAGCGCGGATAAGCGTTTTGTTTGTCGCAATTCTATACGTTCGTTTGACGCCCAATATTTTATTATAATCACCTACGTTTATAGGTTTTTATGGTCGTTTATTTGTACGTTTTTAACTTACATACGTCGCTTTTTTAAGTTTTTCGATAGTTGTTTTAGACAAGGTAGTGCTTGCAATTTCATAGTCATGGAGTCCTAAAGGAAGGTTTGACGGTGGTAGGGTCTTTCGAAGGCTTGGTAACGCTGGCACGACCGTTTTACCTATTTTTGCCGTAAAGCTGTACTGTGAGTACTGCTGTTTCAGTTTGAAAGGTGTGTTTAGACAGAAGACGCTGGACAGGAGCCAATCCAACTTAGTTATTAGGAATAGCAGCGCATACACTTACTACCTCAGGTAGTACTTCGGTTCTAGTCGAGGTTGGATGTGTCAATAGCAGTAGCCACTTAACATCAGGTGGCCTTAATGCCCTTTTGCTTGTCCGTATATTAAAAAATCGTTTCGTGGAAATCCTTTATTTACCCGTTGTAAACAGCATTATATACCTACATTCACTGATGAAATGGTCTATTTTTGTGTAAAGTTTCAGTTAAATCCCTCCAGCTGTTTATGTGTGAGTGTCTATGTGTGACAATCTTTATGCATTAAAATTCAGCCCATAGTTGTTAGTCAGCATTAATCATATATCATCCACGATATCTTGCAAACACATCCTTTCTAAATTGCAGCGTAAATTCCAGCCTATCCAACTAAGTTTTAACTTAAAAAGAATTGACGCCGCGAGGTAGTCTAAAAACTAATGAGATAATGAGTATGGTTGAAACGGTAGACGTCAAAATGTATTGAATTGTGTTGTATTTCTATCGGAATACAATATTAAGTAAAGCAAATCTGTTACTTCGGTAACAGTCACCGGTGTTATTTAATTTTCTGATATAATTATGTCGGAGTCAAATAGGTGATACTACTTGACTTCCTAAATGAGGCGGTACGAGGATGTATTGCTACAAGTAAGGTCTTACTTGTAATGCCTCTTGTTTAGTGTATTCTGCCTAGCCCCACCTTTTAAACCGCACCAAAGCAATGCTTTACACTGCTGTTTCGCCTCGCTTTCGTCGCAAACTGCCACGATGAAAACTTCCTTATTCGCAACTGTTTTACAACCGGATATATCCACCGCTATAAATGATACACTACAAATGCGTACCAGACATGTAATTTACTTTTTCCGTGTTCTCAATAGAGATTGATTATAAATCCTTGAAATATTCCGTTGAATTGAAGTCAATCTCCAAAGGATATAAATTATTTCCATAAAAAAAACGTGCCTGAACAAAACACACGTAACTCAAATCCACTACAGGAATTTCACGTATCAAAAACATTCCTTCGAAATGCACTCGCTTTGCATATGCAAAAGTAATGGCGAAATTAAACACATAATGTATTCACTAATTATGCATGTAGTGCGGTCTGAGTGCGAGCGGGCTAAGAAGCGGAAGCGGATGTGAGGATCTCTGGGGCAAAGCGGGCAGATCGGTCACATCCTATGGGAATGTAGAAAGTTGTTTATTATTCATAGGTCAGACTTGGCAAGCAACACTTTCATTGTAACTCTTTAGGGATAGAAGATAATGTATAGTTTCTATCCTTTTTAAGGTAACGAGGTGACAAACAGCTGTGAAGTGCCGATGTAATGCTAGTGACGAAACTTAGCGGGAAAATGAAGCGAAATAAATTCGTTGAATAAAGAGTTCATTTGGCTTACGATTCTTAAAATAAAATACTTAATTCATAAACGTTTTATAAAGCTATATTATGTCAACGAAATGACCATTACGAGAAACAAATGACTTTTTGAAGTTGTCAGTTGTTTTGTCATTTCGTCTAGTTATCGTAGTTTAAATATTCAGCCGATATTCGGTGTTCTAATAAAAGGGTAATTGAAATGAATCTTTATAACGACGCCGTCAGCTAAATAAACAGTGGTTTTACCTACCTACGAGTATATTATAAATTCTTCTTTTACTTCTTATTCTTTACCTAGTCTGTGGTGGTATTTAACAGCCGTGACAGATTACACAGATAATTAAAAGTTATTGAAGGCTTCATAAGCAGTCGCTAAGTTTAGTGATTACTTACTTTAAAGCCTACTTAGGTTGAACCCATATTGAACTTATGACGGTGTCATATGATGATTTTTGCGTTACGAAGCATTTATGAATAACTATTTTAGAAGATCGTCATTTAACCAGCTGTTAAGCGCTTAATAAGAACTCTATTTTTGTTTATAAACAGCAGTAAGGCGTTCCAAGTTTTTTCCGGAAAAAAGGATACATCGATGAGCGAACCATTCAACTTAGAATTAGCCGACGATAATGGCCTCATGTTAAGTGGTCGCTGTTGCCCCTGGACGTTCACATCGAATTTCAAATAGGAGCGAAGCCGTATCTTTGTTTGCAAAGTTAGCGACGACGTCATAGGCGGTGGTCAATTTACTAAATTGCAATTTCAGTTACGACAGGTCAGAGATTTTCTCAATAGTGTCGCTACAGACAAGTACGTATGACGTTAGAGCTCGACGTGGGCCGTCGGGTAAATATTAATCGCTTTGCCATAATGATGAAAATTAAACAAAGCAAGAAATCTTTGATGATGGTAGTGTCTTATATCGGGGGCTCGCTTGCGACGCTACCACCGCTGCGTCTATTTGTGTCGTGAGCTTCAGGCAATACTCGGTCCTTTTATTGATGTTAAGTGGTCACTGCAGACCATTGACGTCTACGTCAACCTACCCTATCTGAGGTTGTACATGGATGCGTTGCTACTCCAGAGGACTAAGTTGGAGTGCAACCTGTCCTGTGTCTTCTGCCTAACTAAACAAAATCTATTTGACATACATACACCTATTTGAGGATGAGCGTGGGTTCCATGGACTGCATACTCGTTTGCAACATCGGTTAGGTTAAAGAAATATTTATTTGATATTATTTAATGTATTTAATGTAGTGAACGATAGCCTTGTGGTTAAGCATCTGGACCCCGCTTCGGTGGGTCGAGGTTCAAAGCCCGGCACGCACCTATATTTCTCGAAATATTATTTATTAAAAATTTTCGAAATTATGTGCGTATTATGAATTAATTATCACTCGCTTTAACG
>DWKW01001992.1:0-11648 GCA_018250115.1 Doberes anticus | reverse complement strand
CCTGATGCGTAATATGTCTTATAAGTTTATTATCCCATCAATCATAAAAGGAATTAAAAAATGAAATTTGGCATATATAAGATGCTTTTATACCGGGAAAACATAGAATACTTACGTAATATTTCCCATTTTTTCCCTACCTTCTTTGTTCTGAATCTATGCGGACGAAGTCGCTGGTACAACCTAGTAGAAGGATAAAGTAATGTATACGGTTTAAAAGACCAGAATCGACGCAGAAAATGATTGCCGCAGTCAACATGTTAAGAAATGCTCAAATAACTGAACACACACGTCGCAATCTAAATACGGAGAGAGATAATTTATTCGTAATACTTTATGTTGCACGATTTAGTTGACGTTTTCGGTCATAGTTATCATAAAAGATAATAAATACAGTTCATTGACCTGTGACGTGAGATACTGAGATGATGATTATTTTTCTTTCCTACATTAGGACATCTGACATCGTGTGATATCATACCAGAATACGTGGCTTGAAATTCTTAGAATTAACAACATGTACGAGGACATATGCTGAACGCATCGCATGCATCCAACACGCAGTGATGCGGTTCGGCTGAGGCACGCGTGGAGGTCGCGCCCTTTTCGCTACATCCCGACCGACCATAACATGCCACATGCTTATTTGAACTACGCTTTTACTCGTTCCTTTGCTATTATTTAATATTTGAGGTTTTTGCCTCCAACTCGCATGAGAACATTAGCGCTTTCCCCCGATGTAATTAATTACCGATGTTATTCAACATGTGGTGCATTATTTCATGCTCCACGTGGCCGCCAGTTTCCCGGTGCCATCAGCTTGCACTTGCGATAATATACGATTACTTGTGCCTTCTGACACGATTTTGACATTTTGAGACCATAGAAACTGAATTTGCGTAATCGTTTTTAAAATGTCAAGCTTGTGACGTATGAGGCACTTTAAATTTTACAGTTCATTGTCTATCTACGAATATCTATAACTCATCGATCGTATCGATCTTAAAGTGGTAAAACGGTGTCGTGTAATTTTTGACTGTTTATCAATTCGTTTGGTTGTACTTACGCAATTATGCAAAAACTACTTAATAGAATTTAATGAGACTTTCACAGTTAAAAAAGTCTGTTTTTTTAAGATAATGAGCTTGAGCATATTTGGTCAAGTAAAACCAGAGTAATAACCGATATTGTAGTAGACATCATATACCGTGGAGGTCAATTAAAGTAAAAATTAATAAATAAACTTCAGAATGATGCCAATCTTTCAGAATGAAATAAATACGAATATAATAAACAACCTTGAAAGTCTTTAGCAGTAAACCAAATAAAATTATTGACTTATTTTTAAATATATGTACAGTGACAATGGTGTGGGCGGATGTGGATGTCTAGTTACTTATTCTTTACCTACTATGTGTAAGTAAAAGTTCGCATACATAATGATGGTAAAAGAGTTATATGCTTGTGACCACAGCACCGTAGAACCTATTTCTGGCGTAAAGCGGCAGTGTAACCACTGCAGCGATGTTTGCACTGTTTCCGTATGAAGGGAGCGGTTAGGCAGAATACACCGGACAAGAGACATTCCAGCTTAATCATCAGGAGTGGCAACGCATATGCGTACGACGTCAGATATGACTTCGAACCATTTTGAGGTGAACCTTTTAGATTAACATCAGGTAGGCTACATGCTGGTTTCCTACCTTTCTACCATAATAATGGTAATGTAAACAACGACAATAGATAACGGCAACATTAAAATCGAGTTAAACTTTGTTGAATGTCTGCTACGAAATACGAGTTTTGTCGAAAACGGAAATATTATGTGCGGGCGTTGATTTTGTGCATCCGCAGTGAAGAATATTTCAAAGCAGTTTCTCTGAAGTGTTAATTGAGTTCTTTAATGTTTTATTTTTTTCCTCTTTACTCTTATTATGCTGTAAACGAAACAAAACAATCAGAAAAACATATACAGCTTTTATGGAAACCGGTTTATTTGCCGTTCCGTCTGCTATTTATGGCTTTCGGACCTATAGACGGTTTTTTCACTGCAAATCGCATGTAACAATGTGAGTACAATAATCGTAAAATGGGGGTCCGTTGTCGAGAAGTGCGCAAACTGTCCGCACGGTGATAAAGGAAAATGCATTACTTCCCCTTCGAATGGGGATTTTTCCTTAAAAGAAGGCCTTCAAAATGGCGGCTCAGGTCATTAATGTTCGTCTCAAGAGTACCCAAATTTAAAAGTTCACTTCCTCTTTAGTTATAAGATGCCGAAACGTAACAGTCACATAAAATTTACCGAACGGCGCCCCTTTTATTAAGGGAGATTCAGGTAGTCTTCATCGTAGATGTAGATATATTTGTACATTATTACATACTTACTTATTAACTTAATTTAAGTATATTATGTATTTTCAGAATTTCCTTTGATATTGGAGAAAATAAATTATTATTTTCGAACTATTCGTCATCATCATCATCAACCCATAGTTATTGTCCCAATGCTGGGGTACCTTTCAGAGGTGAAAGGATTTTAACATATTGGTCATTTGGAAGCTCTAATTGTTTTTAGATCTTATATTATTATCTTATCTCGATCGAGATCGAGATCAAATGAAGAGATAAGTCAACACACAGAAATACGTATGTATGCTTCACAGAAATACGTAACTTAACGGTACTGCAATGATTGAGGTACATCAGTCAATGAGGTCAATAATGTCTGTAATAATGAATATGTACGAATACATCATTATGAAATGCAAAAATTAATATGTATTATTCTATAGGAAATCACTAGACATCGTTCATTTGCCTATAGGAACTTGAATTTGTGATGTTATTCAATTCTGAGCTATCTGAATGAAAGCCAAAATTCTCCTTACAATAATAAATTGCTTGCGACGCAGCAATACGCAATACAGTCTGCGCGGCGGCGAACGCCCCACAACTTACGAGATTTATATCCAAGTCATGAGCCCATATCACTCTGCTCTTTCTCATTCCGGGTTGTTCTTTACACAGATTATGGCATTACGTTTAAACGTATCGTAATACGACGTTTAAGTACCACCCTTTGTTTTACTACATGTTGTAAAGTAAACGCATTTACATAGCCCCTATGGCAAAGCTAATTGGGCTTATTCACAAATATTTTCGTAAATTATTTTTCTTGCTTTTGATCAAACTGTACACAAATTACAAACGTTACAAATATAATATAACAAAGTTAGATTTTTTCTACATTTTCACAATATCAAATTCTGAAAACTGAGTCACTGCCAGTATGAGTGCGATTTGATTCATTCTCTGTACATACTTGTACGTGTAGAGATTTTTCTGCCAAATTTTATCGCGATTCTACTATAATTGTAATTGCGACCGTATATCAATTCACTAATGAATCAGTGCCGAGGACGGGTCTCCTCTTATAGATGTGATGGTTTTAGGCCATAGACCACCACCCTGGCTAAGTACTAACTGGCGGACTTCAGATGCCTTAGAGAACATTACGAAGAACTCTTAGGAATGCAGTTCTTCTCACAGTTTTCTTTCACAGTTAAATAAATTTAAAATTACTTTCTAATACGGCGAGGGAGGTTGAGATTCTATACCGCAAGCCTATTACGTCTTGCCTATAATGTCGCGTTGTTGAATCCTTCAAACTCATTAATTACATGACATTGCCGTACTGACATTACCAGTGTGCACATATCTATGCAATGTGACGTTCTGACGAATGATACAATACAAGAAAAATATCAATCAGTGGCGTAACTAGCCTATTCAGGACCCAATGGAAGTGTCCTCATTTGCCTATTATGAAAACGAACGTGCACTGCCGAGCGTTGGACGAGACGTCCAACAGTAGACACCTGAAAGCTGACACAATTTTCAAACTATTTTCTATTTTCAAACTACCCAAAAAGCTGTTCGTAGAGGACTATTCATCATTTGTAAGAACATAGGAACGATCATATTTCAGTACGATCCTTGTAAAAAATAAGATAGTTAAAATCGCGTGTGCGGAAGTTTAGGACACTTTTTTCTTGCGGTTTTTTTACACTTATATGAGGACCGTCCTCGGTAGAATGTTTTGAAATAAAATAATAATTTGTGGCTCTCTGGGGCCTCCTTGAATCAGGGGTCACATGCCATTGCATTGGTTGCATTGGCATAGCTACGCCACTTGATATCAATAAAATTGAAAAAAAGCATTTCTGCGTAATGTGAGGTTCGTTCGAATGCTGTGTTCATAGTAAGCGTTTACATCCAATTCTGTTTTGCATTTTGTGCTTCGTTGATTTTTTTTCATTACGCTTCGTTGAAAAATTGGCCTCATTCAACTCATTCATCAAATGAAGTAACAAAATGTCGAGCGACATGCTCAATGTTCAGCTCGTGGATACTTGCATAATTTTAATTTCTCTGCTATTTTTTCCAGGTCTGTTTCAAGGTCTGGTTAAGTTCCTAATGACAATTTGCAAAATTCCCTTATTTGTCTTCTTTTTTAATATAAAATTATAAAATAAGGCCCTTGATCGGCAGTTATGTAATAGTGATACAAAGTTTTGTTTTCTTTCAACTTTATTTAATTAATATAGTTTTTTATAGCTTTTATATGGATAATCAACCGCATAATTGTCGTTGTAAAAGATAAACACATGTGTAGGAATCGCATGAATAGAGAAATAGCTAAATGTCATACATAATGTATGTATCACGGGTTGCTTTATCCAGGACCGCAAGAATTTTCTTTTTTGGGGCTCTTACAGTTCAGAAAGAAGAGACGGAACATACGTGACAAGATTTTATTATGAGGACAATCAGGAGTCGTGGAACACACGTCCGACCCCGACGCCTCTTTCGCACCTCGTTCAATTCATATTTGATGCAACTCGATACGTTGTTGAACGATTTTCTCTAGCCACTGCAATAACGGTTCATGAAACTCAAGGAAAGTTTACGACAAAAACAGTGCGTGCTCAAATAACCTACACTAATACTTATTTATGAGCTTCCAGTTAATCGTGACCACTCAGTCTAATTATATCATTCATCGTCATTCTTTGGATCAAGTTATTTTGCAACTTATCAATTCAATTTGTATAATTTGTAAGAGAACCATCTCACGCGCCATTTGTATTGTGTTTCATAGTAGACGCGTACACCGGTTTATGGCGGACACAGCCATATATGAAATTTGTAGTTTAAAAACGAGGTCGGTGTAGCCATTTCGGGTTGCGTGTGTCGTAGAATTCTTCCCGCGCGAAAGTGATTAACGGTGCCGTGAAATTACAGGTCATTGACCGACCCTTGTCTCGCCACGTGCTTATTATCGGACTTACGACATTGTTCATTATTGTATAATTCATGCAATGATTACAAATATATCATTTGAGATTTTTTTGTGCTTCACGATATTTAAAGAATCTGATTAATAGTTACTTATATAAATAATACTTGGTTCTGGTTGATGCTTTTAGCCTTTTAAATGTTACTTAGCCTAGTTACTTTTTTCGAAAATAACTAAATGAGCTTGCATTAGCTACAGATTCATTAGATTTCATATTTTGAATTGCCTCTGTACTGTATTCAGCGATGGTGTATTTAAGCAATACACTTTTGAATCCGGTATATGAATGAACGCAACTACCTCTGCTTCTATATTGAGCGTCTGAAGCGTCAGTTTTCATAATTAAACGGCGGCATACATAAACCGGCAGATAAAACGGCCATGTGCCGTGCATCGCTTCAATTCAGCTCACTGATACCGCTGGCATCGTGCCACTCATGAAATAATAGCAACATGTGTATGAATAGTTATAACATTATTTTCATTAATCCATCTGATTAATGTTTAAATGATTACACGTTCGTGCCAATTAATTAGCCGTCAAGATATGATGTCGACGTTGCGTTTAAGTGTCCACAACATGGGAATGACGTATGCATACAGATGTCAGAACAAAACAAGTCCTTCCTTTCAAACACATATGGACGTAGATTTCCGGCTCTGACAGCCATCGTTGTAAATTACGTGTTGTGACTATTTTAATTGTATTCCTCGCTACTCAAATAATTTGATAAGTTATTGGTTTCGACCTGATATCCCAAACAGGTCGGCATTTTTAGGTTCAAGGAAGCTTTTCTGGCTTTTTATGGACGGCCGTGTATGTGTGTATGTGATTGTGTGTATTGTGGGCGTGTAAAAAAACAACATTTTGTCGTATGATTGTCGTTGTCTTTGAAATGGAGCAACTAATTATGAAAGTTCTGTAGGCGATCCGAAGGGTCTATGGAGAATTCTCTTGGATTTTGAAGTCGATCGGTCGTGTAGTTTCAAGCTTATCCAAAGAACGATGGATTTACAGATTTTTTAAAATGAATCACTTATTGAGCTACAATAACTTAGTCGAGTGCTGTAGATGTGGCGAGCTGATATTTTTTGCACATTGAGACACATAAGAATCCATGAAGACAGGTAAATAATTAAAGATTATAAATGTGAAGGCTTACGCGGGCGAGTCCGGCAGCAGCAGCTAGTTACAATATATTAATCCAGTAATTCAAATGCATGCAATATCATTAAAATCATAATTACATGTATAAATGTTACTAATGATACCTAAATATTAAAACATTTCTTGTTCCTCCGTTTGTATGGGAAATGTTCAATAGCTGGTAACACTGTACCTGTATAACAAGTTTACTTATTCTTGTGTGAGGAATACACACAAAAGCCCTTCAAATTTGACCTGTTGTTTTTGAGCGCAACGCTGTCTAGACGGGCATCTAAGAAACGCTTATACATGCTTATATAAATACTATATTGTTTAACACTTTTAACCGAAATACCGATTTTAATGTGTCTAACTCCAAAAATATACGACTTTCATATAACAATCCAACCCTTGCAATGCAACCTCTTAAGGATTAATTTTCTTAAAATTTATCAGCGAATACCTATAGTACACTGTTAAAAAAAGCTACCAGACTATATACCCGACCAGCACATTTTTAATTAACTCGATAAATCAAATTAAGCTTCTTCATGTTTTTAATCATATTGTTATTAATAATCTATGATAAGATATGCAATTTTACTGACTAAGAAATGTGAAAATGACTTACATAACCTGTTATTATTTAAACTGTACCACACATTTTATTTTATGACGACTATAATCTTTATAACGTACACATGACAGTAACAATACGGCGCTGGCGTTTGATATCCCGTCTATTTATCCCGAAGCGAAAAGGGTGTTAAACGCGGCATACTACGTGTTTTCAAACGAAAATTTCCGCTTATCATGCCTGACACACTTATAAGCTTTCACTGCCATCGAATTCACACATGTTTATTATTTATTGTTCTTTTCGTTCGCTAGAATATACTCTAAAATATTTCTCTCAATACGGGTGAATTTCAATGTATCATGGAGGTAAATATTTCTCGAGCGCTCACGATTTTATTGTTGCAATTTTATCTCTATTCTCAGTCTGCTCAATTCAGTATTTCGTGTTATATTAATACAATAAACAAGTCAACAAATCCGATATTGGCTTAACGTAACAAAAACAAAAATCTGAAATAAATCTAACATTTGTTTACAATCCTAACGGAATACCTTGAAAAATACCTAAAATATCTGACGTGTTATGTGAAAAAACCACAAATATTTTAGACTCGTAAAACGACATTCTTACTTACAAATGCAGGAATGATCTTGTAAAAAAAATCAAGCGTAGTATCTAAATATAGCAACGCACTGTAATAAAAAAGCAATCAAAATATAGTTATAGGATAATGGCCCTCTCATAGTTTCAATGATACAAATATAATTACCGAATTAGGCCATCTCCCTTTAGGCGAGTGAAACAGGAACCTCCACGTCATGCATTTATCGGGAGGCTATTCATAATAATTTTATTTGGCTACTATGTCCGATGACAGATATTGATGATGCCCTGGTGTTGCGCTCGGACGTTTCCTTGTAATATTTTGTAAGGGCTCATATGGCACCAGGACCAGGCCTAAATGGCCAGGGAGTTTTATTTATGTGACAGCATAAAGACGATGTAGATATAATGTGTTCGAATTAGTGGGCGTCTTGAACAACTATATCCGTTTTCCTTCTACAAGGTTGTTGGTAAAAGTTCCTGACAGTTTTGGAATAACCTTTGACATCACTTTAGGTACACCAATGGTAAAAAGCTAAGAAATCTAAATGTCAACACTTTGAAGATGATTCTTTGTTGTATTTTGTCTATCTTCTAGGATACAGTATTTAACATTGTAATTCGCTACATTTGTCAAACAAAGCGTACTCAATTATGATGCAAATCTATATAATTAATTGTGCGTAATCCCGGTGTATTACTAAATACTAAGTGTATTATCTTGACATGTTTATTATAATGATTAACGTTCAGAACGTCAAAACTTTGCTGCATCTTCACATTAAAATGTCAATAAATCCATAACTTAATAAATTTAATTTAAAAAAAAATCTATACTTATTTTTATCGGAAAATCTTTGTAACTTTTTTTTTAAGAAGAGAGAAGAGTCAATATTCATACAATTTATTTCTTAGAATTAAATATTTGTATGCATAAGTCTGTAGCTTGCGAATGTCGTCGCTCTCTGTCAAGTTTAACCCTGAGAAATGCAAACATTTATTTTATTACAAATTCGTTTAATCTCAAGAAACTTTATCCTTAGAACAATTTTTATGTAAATTGTTAAGATAGTTTTATCTAAAAAATCTAAAGTACTCAAATCTAAAGACGATATTTGATTGCGTTTATTATGAGTATAGGGAATAAATATATACAATTTTTTTTTTTTATTTCAGATTACCTGTCCATTTGAAGAGTTGAACGGTTTTATAAGGTAAGCAGTTTTTTTATTGCTCGTAAATGATTGACACATCTTAATCCTGATAGCAAAAGTTTCGTAATAATTTAATATTCCGCGAATTTCTCGCTCTTCAGTTACTGTGTGAATGATGCTGTGCATTAGCTGAGTACGGTTCATCAGTAAATTAACTCGTGAATTTAGCACCGTTTAGCTTTCCCGTTCTACACGCCAAACTGGGTTATACAGTCGGCCGTGCCGCCTGTTTGCCTCGATGTTGCTAACGTTCTCTTCTGCGCTCAGTTCTATAGAAGAAAATCACACAAAGTTAATAGCTGAATCCTTTTTTGTGTAAGTCTGAGCTGTTGTCATTGTCCTAACTATTTGCCTGCTTTTCCAGCCACAGTAAGTGAATATACTATACGGAACAACGGACCATTAGTTGGAAGTTGGAGCGCATCTTTTAATTCCTGAGTGAGAAAGAAAAAGAAAACTGAATTCTAATTACAAAATGTAGGATTTTTAAATCACAGGTATTATAATGTTTGTTAAATAAAACAACATGTTTCCCAAATGTAAACGACGATGGATTGATTTTTTGGGTCGAATGTGTGAGTAAATAGCGGTAGTGTCGAGTTGCGGTCAATATACCTACTACCTGTGCGGTCAGAGGTTGGGCCGACGCCGCATATTCCATTACGCATCACTGTTCAGTGGTCAACATATACAACTACTTGGTATCTATTTTGTTTATTGCAATCAGTAATAGAAAGGCTGAATTCAATAGAATTTCCGGTACCACATAGTCTAGCAATTTTTTTAGTCGAAGTTATGTGTTTTATCACTTGCTTTACGTTGATGGAAACATTGTGAGAAAAGCTGAAAGTTCTCCACAATTTGTGAAGTCCGTATTGGTACGCACTTGGCCGGTCTATGGACTGAGCTAGATCATTCTCATCACTATTAGGATAGTGGGACTATAATGAGGTGTTTATGCTATGAAGGTCAATGTCAATATTTTTCAGTGTAGGTACATGTGATGTGAAGTCAAACGCATTGACGACACGGCGAAAAAACTATAAACATAAACTATCTCACTTCATTAACTTTAAAATACGAAATATTAATTACTTCAAAGGTCCTATTTACCTTTTTTCAATCGGGGAAATAGATAGCTACGTACTTACTCGTTCTACCTAATTAGAACCATTTACGAAGTTCTTTGCGTACTTTAATACTGAAATCATTAATACAAGTGCTTTTTACACTAATGCGAGGACTGAACCGACTTTAGAACTAAAAGAAAGTTTGTTTGTTGTCCGAGCATGTTTGTCCTGGGGCTCGGGGGAAGCTGCGCTGTGCTGATTTAAGGGGAAACTTTCCTTGTTTTGCATTTTATGGTAGCATGGGGAACTCACCCCAGAGATCTGAATATTTCACAGCTATATACGACAACTTCCATAAGACGCGTCCCTTTATGTGACTGCCAAGTAACACATGCGATGTTCCCATTAAAGATCAAATTGGAAAACAAGAACATCAACTCTAGAAAATCCGTATCTGAACGTATCTTCCCAGGAGCTAAAAGTTCAAATAAGACGTAGATTATAGTACGCTCTAAAAATTAATGTAAAAAAATCTATTCAGTAGGTTTTTACAGTTTAAACAGACATACAAGAATTCCGATAATTGTTTATAGTTTTGCTGAATCCTTAATAGTCGTATTTTGTAAGAATATTTTATGTGCTTCTTCACTTCTAGGTGGCCAGTATCCTCCTTTCTGTTTTATCGATTGTACGATCGGAGAAACGGATTGCTTCGAATTTCTGCTATAAATCTTTTACTAGTTATATGTGTACAATAACGAGTTTTATAATGCCAGGTTTACTGTATATCCAACTCGACAATGCGTATTACTCGAATAAGACGAGTTACATTCCGTTAAAACGTTTTAAAGCAAAATGTACAAAACAGGAAGTATGCCATGGAATCGGTCAGTTCTTCATTTCCCGCTGCGACAATTCATTTATTCACTTTGTGCGCTCTCTGCTCGACTAGGTATCAACGTCAAATGAGTACGAGCTTTGTCTCCTGTGAAACGGGTTAAGTAAATAGCAGATCGCCATTCATAATGGTCAGATGGAATTTCTATCCTCAGCAGTATAGCGTTTGCACTTTATCTCCGATTCAGATTTTAATTAACGTTGTTTCGTTTTTACTTCGATCTATCGGCACAGATTTTGCCGCGTGCTTACCGGATGTTATCTGATATTGTATCGTATGAACTAAATTGAAAATGAAGCATGAAGTTTTCTTTGTAGAATGCTATCTACGTATTTACACAACACTGTTTTTGGACATTCTGATAGTAAGATAGTACTGATAGTTTGATGGTGGTAGAGTCTTATGTCGAAGGGTCGCCTACGGCCATTACACCTATTTCTGCCGTAAAGCAGGAGTGTGAAAACAGCTGTACTTCGGTTTGAAAGGTGTAGTTAGGCAGACGAGACTGGACGGGAGGCGTTCCAACGTAGTCCTCAGGAGTAGCAACGTATCCACACGCAACCTCAGGTGTGGCTGTCGAATAGATAATATTTAGAGAAATAGAGGTGCGTGCCGGGATTTGAACCTCGACCCACCATAGTAGGGTCGCGATGCTTAACTTTTTTTTTTTTTTTTTAATCTTTAGAGAATAGCAAACGAGATGCAGGCCACCTGATGTTAAGTGGTCACTGCAGCCCATGGACATCCACATAAAACCTCAACTAGGACGAAATTCCT
>DWKW01001991.1:0-11650 GCA_018250115.1 Doberes anticus | reverse complement strand
TCTCGCTCCCAATTGTGGTGGTTTATCAACCACTATTATATTATGTATGTTAAGTTATTACTTAACATACATATATTCAATGTATATATATTTATACATATATCAAAGATTATTGGCATCTTACTTAAACCAGTAGAATTCGACATAGGTACCTACGACTTTTGTGTTACGAGACCCTGTCATTATCTATAAATATATTATTTTATCACTTATGCAAAATTTCTCCTCACAGGAATGTTTTGCCATCAGTGGAGCCCGGATATTTATTAAAGATGCTTCCTGTAGATGCGCCTGAAAAACCAGATGATTGGAAAAACGTCCTGAAAGATTTTTCTGACATTATATTACCTGGTGTAAGTATGTAGTATTATAGCACTAAAAATAGACCCAATCAGAAAGGCGTATGATCAAAATATGATATGCAGACATATTAAAAACTTTGGATCACTGCCATTTTCAAAGTATGCCTCGAATGAATGAGTCAACATTTTAAATAGAACCAGATAAAATAAGACAATTTACTTTTGTACCAAAATATATCGCGATCTGTCATAAATAATTCCTCTCGTGTTGTCAAATTTCGTTTCATATAGTAAAATGTAATAAAATATGCAGGTATATTAACATTAAACAAAAAATTTTCAATCAGCCCGTGACATTATCACGAATTATTGATAACGAATATCAATTATTTTACATCAAAAGTTCACTGAAAATGTTTAGTGAAATCCTAAAAAAAGGCTGTTTCGAGAGTCGAATATAATTAATGTCGATTGAATCGGTTTTTTTAGATCGTCGCTACATGTATTTTTGTTAGTTGAAGATTAATATTTTGATAAATCAGAGTTCATAAAAAGAGGTATCAAAGATTACATTAAATTATTTTTAAAAATACTTTTATACACGTATAAAATGTATTTTTATTTTAGTAAAAAAATAGCTTGAGTAGTCAATACTTAATTACGTTTTTATAGATAACAAGCTGGCAATCACCACAGTTTCATGCATATTTTCCGACCGGGTCTTCATTCCCGAGCACTATCGGAGGCTTGCTCAGCGAAGGCCTAGGCATCGTTGGATTCACCTGGGTGAGAAAATGCTTTTTACTTATTACCTTCATAACTGAACGACTACTACCTGCAACTATTTGTATAGGAATAAGAATTGTAAAGATTTACGGACACACTTTAGTTGATGAACAGCTCTTTAATAATAGTTCTTTTGGGTAATAATAGTTAGTTATTTAGTAATTTCTCATTGGCGATTTACAGATTGCTAGTCCTGCATGCACTGAATTAGAAGTTATCACTATGAATTGGTTGGGAAAGATGATTGGATTGCCTGACGAATTTCTTAACTGTTCGTCTGGTCCTGGAGGCGGTATTATTCAGGTAAATATAGTAAAAAAACAGATTACTAGCAAAGTATTAAATATCAAATGAAATAAGTTAACTGTCATATACCTATTTCTTTCTCATACTTAAAAGTATTAAAGTATATATATATGTTTATTAGAATTTCAAGCAATTCAAATGATCCTAAGAAGAAAGTCCCGTCGAACTCTGGAAATCCGTTAACATTCCGGAATATCCGTTTGCTTAAAAAAAAATTTAAAAAAAATGTTGATACTACTTTAAAACCATTAAATTTCAGGGTTCAGCAAGTGAAGCAACTCTAGTTGGTCTTCTGGTTGCTAAGGATAAAATGATCCGCAAACTCAAAGAAACTAACCCAAGTTTGGATGAAGATATAATAAAAAGCAAACTTATAGCTTACACATCCGATCAATGTAATTCCTCCGTAGAAAAGGCTGGTGTGCTCGGCTCTATGAAAATGAAACTTTTAAAGACAGATATTAATGGAAGACTTCGTGGTGAAACTTTGAAAAAGGCATTCGAAGAAGATAAAGACCAAGGACTTATACCATGCTACGTTGTCGCTAATTTGGGAACTACTGGAACGTGTGCTTTTGATCCACTCTATGAATTAGGTCCACTATGTACGGAAAATAATGTCTGGTTGCACGTGGATGCAGCATACGCTGGGGCCGCGTTCATTTGTCCTGAATATAGACACTTGATGAAAGGAGTGGAATATGCTGACTCATTCGATGTCAATGTACACAAGTGGTTACTGGTAAACTTTGATTGTTCTGCTATGTGGGTGAAGAATGGATACGATTTAATAAACGCATTTGATGTTCAAAGAATATATTTAGATGATATCAAAACCACTGTTAATGTTCCTGATTACAGACATTGGCAGATGCCTTTGGGTCGTAGGTTTAGATCACTAAAGCTCTGGATGGTAATAAAAACATACGGAGCCGAAGGTCTTAGAAGTCATATCAGAAATCAAATCAGTCTTGCGCAACATTTTGCCAAATTAGTAAGGACAGACGAAAGGTTTATTATAGAACCAGAACCAGCAATGGGCTTAGTTTGTTTTAGATTAGAAGGCGGAGACAATATAACTAAGAAATTGTTGGATAACTTAACAGAGAAGAAAAAGGTATTTATGGTGGCTGGCAAATATAGAAATCGGTTTGTAATTCGTTTCGTGGTCTGTTCTCGATTAACCACAACTGATGATGTTGAAGTCAGTTGGAATGTTATCAAAGAAGAAATAAACCTCATTTGTAATGAAAATGTTCATATAAAGTCTAAATCGATTCAGACGATCAATCATTTAGAAACAATTTCTATTCACGAGAAATCCAAGTAATTTGATCATGGTAAAATTTGGAATTACATAATTTTTTTTTAAGATTTCGCGAATTTGCTTTTCCGACTGGCTGGTTTATCATTTTCAAAAGATATAAGAAATTCGACGGATTTCCAATAGAGGACAAGTCCATATAAAAATTTGTTTAAATTACAGTACAGATGTTAAATATCACGCTTTATCTAATTGCATTGCTAATAAAAATATCTCTGCTTAGGTATATTCAAAATTTATTGGTTAACCTATAAGACGTTAGTTGTTTTCTAATATATTAAACTTGTTTCGTTAAGTGTACAAATATACTGTAGCAAATAATAAAAATCTTTATTGAATTCGTTGGTTTTGTTTATCTATACAATTCTCTTCCCCGATTCGGATAAGCCAGAAATAGAGGTAGCTATCCCACCGCAAGGCATGCAAACGATGTTTAAATCGTAAGTAAACGATTTACGAGGTTAAAGTTAAATACCGTCCGGCAAGGTCGGTAATTCAATGGGTGACCGTTAACAACAAACTATCACATCTAAGCTTCATAAGGACTTCTGTGCTTCGTTGGGCACGAGATCGCTGACGCACCGCGATAGTTCCCTGCCTCTACGACGTTCTTTCACCTAGTTAGGAGATGCCTCATGTTAAACTTGAGCTGACCTAATACCGGTAACTGAACATTTGTCTAAAAAAATACTAGACTTCCATCCTGTCCTGGCGATTATGTCGCCGCATTAGAATTACAAAAAGAAAACCATTTCAATTGACATCCCGCCTATACGACGGCGCATATGTCAGAGATTAGATTTAGATTTAGATCAGAATTAGGCTATATCTTTGGTTCTACCCGATATTAGTATATTTTCAATGTACAGAAATGGCCCAGTTTCAATTGAATACTTAGTACAGTATATTACAGTGTAGTATAGAAAATCTCTAATCCATTTTAATATTGAAAGGCGTAAATGAGAAAAAACTATGTTTTATTAAAAATCGAACAGGAGTCAAGGCACATAAAATATTTGTTAAACTATGAAGCTTAAGAAAAATACTTTATATGCAACTACAAATGCTACTGACACATAAACCATATTTGTATCCCTTAGGGAAACAATGCTCTTGGCATACTGGATCTTCGGTCGGCTCTTCGTATTGACATGGAACGCGTCCCGGTACACTGATTTCTGGAAAAGAAAATAGCATATCGATAATTAAATTCAGTAAAAATTCGTGCCACTAATAAGAAATAGTCCTTATTCATAGGAATCAAAGACTTAGTATTAACTATGTATTAAATCTATGAGATATGCAGCAGATACCTAGAGGCTGCTCAGAACTTAAGCAAAAACTGAAAAAAATTACCTTGTTTAGTTGATCCGTGTTGGTTTAATTATAAAACTAAAAATACCGCCTATCATTGACGTTATTGTAAAAATAAATAAAATTATTGTACTCCAGTTTTGCACAGATTTGTACGTGGCAAATTATAGGTAAGTACCTAAATTAACCTCTTACCTTCAAGATTACAACCTTAATTATACCAATACATTTCTGCTGTAATGCAACAGTGCTAGTACTGTTGTGTTTCGATTTAAGGGTGTCCTTAAGTAGACTTAATTTCTGTGCTGGTGACATGGACACTAACAATAATTAACATCAGGTAGCCTACATGTTCGTTGGTTTCTCCTTCATAATACAGTACACACGTATATATAGATATATATATATACGTATATATAAAAATACTAAAGTTACCCTTTTGCTAATTCAAAAATCATAAATTTGGGAATATTACCATAAAATAGTACGTACCATTTCCAGTATGTTCTGGAAGCTCAACCTTAGATTGTTTCGCACTAGAATCGTCGTAAATATGCTGTACTCGTTCGACTTTCACGACACTGCCGTCTCGGGGTAACGCTGTAGAATTGACTACAAGAAAGAAAAGAGCTAAGACCAAAATATTTATCACTTTCAATTCCATTATGAAATGTCTGAATGGTTCGGTACAGGAACAGAATAAAGACTGCGCTACGCGTAACATACATAAGTGAGTGAGGTGACTACGCTTAAATCGAGATACATTTACACAGAAACAATGACCAATGCTCATTAAACAGTGACAAATAGCAGTGATTATGCACTTCTCAGAGGTCAACGTTAATCGGTGCGTATGTACCAGTAGGTATGTTACAAGTTACAAGTGACTCACGTAAACTCACTCATATAAAGATTGTGAAGTTGTAGGTATCTACTTGTACAAAGAACTTGTAGAAATGTAATACATAAAAACAATAAAATTAGTCTATTCTTACTACTTATTAACTAGTTTAAACCTATAGGTAGGTATATCTTAAGAAAAACTGGAGAGAACAGGTAAAAATTACCTTGAATATTTTTCCAAATTTTTACACACTTCTCTAATGAAGTAATGCATTTGGTAGTGGACCTGTTTGTAAAATCCTAAAACCTATCCGTATCCAGAGAACCATAAATTGCATAGAAAGAATCCTTTTAGTATAGTATGTTACTTTATAGTATATATTTATAAAGTTTAACAAGTAACTAAGGGCGATGACTTTTTTTTTAAGCGTTTTTTTGAGCGTAGATCCCGTCATAATGATTTCTCAATGTTCTCTAAAATTTTATTAAACTTAGATTAAATAACGGAGTGAAAGTCAATCTCGGAGTTTGTGTTAGGGATCTAATAATAGTTTGTAACTGTAAATGAATGTATTATGATATCAACTACGCTACTGCATCGTCCTCGTAAGCCTAACATAATACCGTTAATTATCTATGTAATCTGTCAGGTCAGGTCCCTCTGATACCACCACAGACAAGGTAGAGATACTTTACTTCAACTGTAGAATAAACTCATAACACACATCACATAAATTATATTTTATGTCACAAGTCTATTAAATCGTAAAATACTACAGCTTTAAAATCCTGTATAATTTAACTAATTTTTAATTTCGTCATTTCATAAAAAATCAGCTCGCAAAGTCTCAATATTTTTAAATTCACCATCTGGGTTACTTAAAAATAAGAGCAGTAGACTGTCCCCCCCGATTCCTTTTTAAATATATGTATTTTTTCAATACGTAATGTCGGCTGAATGGGTAGAGCACACTAAGCTATAAACAAACAAAAACGCTTATGAAATGACAACATTTACGCATTCGAGCAAGACATTACAAGCTAGATACCTAGTTAGTTTCCATTTTTAAATAAATCTAAGCATTTCAACAACAAAATAAACTACTGTACCGTAATACGTATTTGCTTCGCTTCTTAGTTTAACCAAAACTACAGTAACTGAAAAACATAATAAACACGTACTGCTATGGTTTACCTACATTTCCCCTCAAATTTAACCGAAGAGGAGTTAATGTTACAAGCAAAATACCAGAAGCTTAAGAAGAAGAAAAAAGCTCTTCAAGCGTTAAAAGCTCCTAAACAAGAGCCTGAAAAGCCTTTATTGCCGAAGCGACCTACTGAAGCACGTGATGCTCGCGAAATAGCCCGCAAGTTAATAAAGAGTGGTGCTATTCAAGCAATTAAAAGTCCGCCGCCTCAGCCTCAAAATGCTTCGTTCAAGCGGCCGCGAGCAGGTACATATTACGCAAATATACACACATTGCTACGATAAATAATATGTTCGGGACCTAAATTGATGGCTTTCAATAACAAATTCTCCACCCTGTTTATTTTACTGTTTATTTTGTTACTCTTATTTTGTTGGACAGATAACATAATTGTTTGGATAAGTTTGGATAAGATTGATCCATATCTTATATTTTCCATAATCATGACAGAAGCATCTAATTGTATATTAGTAAGTATGATATAATAGCTATTACGCTTTACCAGCTTTACTAACATTTCTATCAAATAAAAAGTTTTTTAACACCCACTATACTTAGCCACTCTTGCAAGACTTCGCTTAAGAATGTACTAAAAATAATGACTGAATTATATCATTATTATTATAGTATTATTTATTTATGCATTTACATGCTGGAAACGCCATTATATCTACATAAATGTGATAAAATGGCCTTATATAAAATAACTTTAATTTATTTTTGCCAACAAATAAATATTAGGAATATTAACCTTCTATTTTAGTGGTTGTAAAATTTGTTGTGTTTGTGCAATACCTTTGCAAACTCACTCAAATGATATGAAAAACACACTGATTCTAAGAAGTTCAGTATAAGTCTATCAATTGCTTGGGTGAGTGGCACTTTAGCTAATAGGTCAGTCCTGGCCTTCAGCAAATGTAACAGCAGGCACCAAAATCTTTACAAGTTGCACTCCAGTGTACAAATGGCAAGGTGGCATAGCACTCTCTGATTAAATTAATTATGGTCAATAAATTATTATTATTAAAAAAAAAAAAAAAAAAAATTCTGAATTCATGCTGCAATATTACAATATAATATGTACTTATACTCTTTGATATATTGCAGGACGCGAGAGGAAACTTAGTGGTTCTGCAGGGTCTACAGGTGGAGTAGCTTCTTACCAGCCATTCAGTGCATCACAAGAGCCACCACCACCTGAAGAGAAACCTTCGCCTCGTGTCAAATATCTGTATGATTCATTCGTGACAGCTCGAGAAAAGTAAGTTTATAACAGGATTTTCAATTATAACACAACACATAATAAGATGTTAACTGGAAACACACTTAATCATATTTCCACTCTACTGATCCCCCTCATATAGGGCCTAGTTATTGAAGATTAGACTTCTGTGCACATAATGTTCATGTCTGTAAGACAACCCATATGGCACTGTGGGCAACATGCTGTTTGCCATTCAGTGGGTCCTGGGCTCCATTCCCAGAGGGGCAACAATCTGAATGATGAATATAGAATTCTGTACCTGGTCTGGGTGTTTGTGTGCTTGTGTCTGTGGCACCCATGACACAGGGAATCCTACTGTGGCTCTGAGTGTGAAGCATTGTTTATTTTTATTGGTGCACCAAGAGCAATCAAAATGAACTTCTCAAAAATATAAGAGTGCTTACTAAGGTCAAACTAAATCTGAAGTTACCTTTTCAAGATACCAAATTATTTTATATAATATATGTTGTTTTATACAGGTATCTTTATAGAAGATTTCATAAAAAATCCATTTAACAGACATTAAACTAGACACTAAATTGTTCAAATAGACATTCAATTTGTTTAAAAAAAATGTTGTTTTTCTAAATTTTCAGAGAAGAGAAAGCAGCACGTGGTAATACAGGGGGTGGTGCTGATGCTCCAAACATGGGTCCAGGAAAGACAAATACTCTTCAGATTGCTGGAGTGGGAATTGCAGAAGATGTACTCAGACGCAGACTCACAAATTTCGAGCCATTCACTTTCGCACAGGAACCTGATGAAGAAAAGTAAGTTCTTATTGAATGTTCATAGTGATACACTATTTATGTACTTCAGTTTTTTAATAAAATTTTGTAACTCCTGGAAAATGTCAGAGATTGGTTAGAAAAGGAATGGTTCCTACCCTTTAGAAGCTGATCCTTACAAAACTGATTGTTCATGTATTTTCCACCAATATCAATCTTATCTCATTTATAGTAATAGTAGTAGTATAGTAATTGTAACTTTAAAAACAGCAGCATTCACTACCTAGCACCTTAAATGTATTAAAAAAGGATGTTATTTAAAATCAGTTTACTTCTGTGTCATTATCATAAACTGATTATTGTTTCACTGCTGGGCACGAGTCTCCTCTCATAGACAAGATTGTTTTGGTCATAGTCCACCACACTGGCCAAGCATGGGGTGTATGCCCATGCTTTGACAACATTTTAGAGAACTCTCAGGCATTCAGGTTTCCTCACTCTGTTTTCCTTCAATGTTTAAACACATGATAATAAATTTCTAATACTCACATAATTTAGAAACAATTATGTATAAATAACAATTTTATTATTATTTGAACCTGACTCACTTTAATGGGAGGTTGAGATTCTTAACTTCAGTGTGAGTGATAAAAATAAATAGCTGCTATTTTGTTACCCAGTAGACTCACTTATTCTGCAATGGTTAACTTGACACCAGCTTTATTAGGCCAACTCATTTCTATTTTTTTATTTGAAAAGATACAAATCTTGTACAAGACCAACTGGAGTTAGTCTTATTAGCAAAGAAAGGAGTAAAGTAGTAAATCAAAGTATAGTTTGAATATAAAAGGATATCAGACTATTTGTAAGACAATCTGAGCTAAATTTTAGCAGTTAATCTTTTTCAAATTGGTATAGTCTTAATTAGTCGCCTATTATGATATTAGTGGCACTTGTACATATAAAAAGCACCTAAGCTAAATGAACTCATAGTAGGTTTTTTCAACAATAGTTGTATATTTGATAACATTTTTGACAGTGTTCATTATAATTCACAGAGCCTACTTGACATTTGAAACTATAGACATGGCAGCAAATGCCCAAACTGCTCTAGATGGATGTGAAGAACAATGGCGGATTACATTTTCCCGAAGACCTCCACCACGACCTGCTTCTGCAGCTCCACAAACCACACAAGCTCCGCCCCCTAAGGATTCTAAACGTACATTAGTAACTTATGATGATATATTTGACTTATAATAAAGTAATACTAGACAAATTGTAATTATTTAATTCATGTGTAATTTGCTTATTTCTAGCTATTTATATTTCTATACTGGGCAGAATTATTTAAAGATCGAATAGATTTTAAAAATCACGTTTGACTCTTGGATCAAAAACTGGTAAAACAAAACTCAGAAATATCTCATTTATATATTTTCTTAGAATATATGAGTCGCTAAGTGCCTCTTACATGCCGACACTGAAGTACTCCTCGCATCGTCGCCGTGTGAGTTGCAACAAAAGGACTATTATGAATGAAGCATTTGAAAGAAAGGGCATGAAGGTAAATGCTAAAAAGATAGTAATGGTTATAGTACAAAAATGTATCGATATAGGCTCGTTTAGCCATCCACCAAGGAGTTTTGGTACCAACTTTAATGTATTGTAATTGGCAGAAGTACGAAAGTAAAATTAATGCAGTTGGAATAACAGCTCTGCAAAGTATGATTGGTGTGACTTTGAGTGATAGAATAAATAATAGCGTGATCAGTGAAAAATGTGGTTTGAAAGAAGATGTAGTGACAATAATTGAAAAAGGAATGTTTAGATAGTTTGTCATATTGAGAGGATGGATCAAAGAAGAGTAACGAAAAATATTTACATGGGGAAAGTGAATGTGTGCCGGGGATGTCCTAGACGTACCTACAAAGACCAAATTGGCGACCTAATGGTAAAGGGTCAAATTAGGAGTACCCGTAACGTAAGAGCATGCATGGAAATATTGATAACAGTTGAAAAAGCGAAAGGTGTATGAACCGTAACATTTGGCGGCCTTTGTTCTCTGCCAACCTCAATGGGAGACAGACGTGAGTTTATGTATGATGTATGTATGTATTATCAACAATCAAGTCAGTAAAGTGACTATTGGTTTACATCAATATGACATATCACCACTAGAAGTAATCATAAAATGTAAATGTGTATTATTCTCTCTTTATGTTGTTAGCAGTAATATTTATTTTAATATCTATTCTGGGCTGCCACTGCTACAGCTATCAGCTTATTGTAACTGAAAACTGGATACACTAGATAAGTACCTACTCTGTGCACTAGCCATACTGAGATTGTATAGGAGCGATCCGTACTTGATTAAAACAAATGTTATTTGTATATTGCAATTTGATCTCACGGCTTTCAGTATAAATAAAGTGCTGTCTGACCGATTATGGCTAAGTTCGCATTGGGGATTGGGGAATTTGGGGATAGGATAGGAAGTATCACTATCATACACAACAGAAATGACAATAGTTATCACCTGTAATGCCTATACATAGACATGGCACTATGAATACTATGATACTATTTGTAACTAATCTGTGGCGTTATGTGATAAGGCTGGCTTTCGACATAGACAACTATTATATAGATTAGTCGAGAGTTCGAGATTCGCAATTTCAAAATTATTTGATTTTAACTTTTAATAACTGTTTGAAATCCAAAGTAATCTAATCTTTATCTCAGTGACTGATGTCAGTGTCACATCACTGACATAGTGGTCTGTTGTTAGCTGTCATGTCATTTTCATTTCATTGTACTGTTTTCCGTCAAAAAGAAAGGGTAGTAGTAAACTGAAAATCGAAAAAAATTGTAAAATTCCGAAATGTTTCGCATCATAAAAAATGTTGGTCCGATATTTCAAAACGCTTTGTCAAAAAGAATGGCTCAACAAGAAAATGGCGTGGTTATGTTAATTCAAACAAAACGATTGTCGAATGCAGGTAAATACAAAACTTAATCATGATGCAATTGTTTTTTTTTTTATTGAAGTTGTAAACGAACCATATTTCCTTCCAGGTAATGACAACAAATTTTCTTTAAACCATGAAGAAGTGGGCCGTCCGCTTTATTTTGACGCCCAAGCAACAACACCTGTGGTAAGAATTCAATTTTACTGTTATTAGTAAAGCGAAGTTAGTTTCGAAATGTACAGTTTGTTTTGTTTTATACAATTTTGCAAATGGATATACACAAAACCTGGTGTTTAGAAGTCACCGTCGTCAATGCGATGGCAGACTTAAAGGACTCGTATTGATGTATACTTACATACATTAGTATGGAAGACTAAAAATTTGTAAACCCAGTAATTTTTATGTTAATCCTTTAATTGGAACTTCTATCCATCAAAGTAGCTATTCATTAGTAAGTCATTCAATAATAAATAATACTTAAATGAATTATGTAAAATATAATATAATTATAAATGATGCCATTGCTTTAATTATAATGAAATAAATTAAATTAATGTTTTATGCATTGTTTCTCAGGATCCTCGAGTATTAGATGCAATGTTA
>DWKW01001990.1:0-11650 GCA_018250115.1 Doberes anticus | reverse complement strand
ATGTGGATGCGTTGCTACTCATGAGGACTAAGTTGGAATGCTTCTTGTCCGGTGTCCTCTGCCTAACCACACCCTTCCAACCGAAACACAGCAGTTCTCAGCACTGCTGCTTTACGGCAGAAATAGGTGCAGCGGTGGTGCCGCCGCAGGCGAGTCTTTGATAAGACTCTACCACCATCAAATGTTATCGCTTTTATTGTGGCTTTAACAGTACACTATTTTAGGAATCCTGATGAAACTAATGCAAGTGGAAATCAGAGGGTAAGAGGTCAGGGCTTTATACCGATACTCGGAAGTGCCAATGCTGGGTCTAGTAAGAATTAAAAGAATAAATTCGAAAATATTTGAAATACACATAAAAGCGCTCTCCATTTCTGCTGAGATGTGTTTCTCCGTGTGTGTGGTCTGTCGTTAACATGATGAAAGCATATATTTTAGTTTTGTCTTAATTCCTTGCTTTAGTCTCATCAACTGTTCAGATCAGAAACTATGGTTTTGCCCTGCGGTAATAGCTCATAATTCGTTACGATACGATACGATCACTTATCTCTCAAATCCCACATCACCTTATTTGAGTTAATTCAACTTTCGCCCCAGTTCAACCGTACTTGCAGCTTGTCAGTACTTTGATCGTGATCTTTACCGCACGTTCTTATATAAGTAATCCGCTTCATTCGTGATTTGAGATTTCGAGCTCGTTGTATATCCAAAAAATTATTATTTTGATTATTTTGTAGTTAATTTACAGTTCTTCAAATCAAATTAAAAAAAAAAGGATGTCTTCAGTAATATTATAACTACTAATATCATCTTGTTCCACTTTGTTAGTGTCGCGGCATGGATTTTTCCCGTCTTTAAAATTCTAACATTATTGACGGTATATAATTTTCAACTTGACTTGATAACTTATTATGACGATCATACAAGCCACATGATGATAAGTGGTCACTGCAGCCCATGGACATACACGTCAAACCTCAAATAAAAGTGAAGTCCTATATGAGGTCATACGTGTTGCTAATCCTGGTGATGCTTCTGCAGACGAGCCTTCGACATTAGCTTCCACCATCAAACTTCTAACAATAGGTATGTACATCTTTATCAAAAAGTATCAGGTTTCGAAATTTGACACGAAATTTTCTCAAATTCTCCAAATAATATGAGAGGATCGTGCTGGGTGTGCGTCGTATATGTGTATGAAGGGTTTTACTAATGTCGTAAAAGGGGATGTGGAGTGAAATGAGATACCAACCGCAGCTTATGAGTTTTGTTTTTACGTCCGTAAAGGTAACATGTCAGTTACGGGTTGCTACAAAAATACAACACATTCATTTTGTACTATATCCGTGTATTCTTAGGGAAAACATTTTTATCTGGTTTTGTCTGGTCAAAACAACAAATTACGCAACAGCAATTGAATTTTTTTTATAGGATTTCTACTCTTACATAAATTTTACATATTTAGACAATTCTGCCAAAGTTTAAACAAGATCGCTACAATATGCAAAAGAACTTGAACTCTCGTAGGATGAGACCGTTATGTTGTTGAAAGGTCAATTAAAATTCATTTCATATACTCATTTGTGGCGACGATTGCGTGGGCGAAACACTAGTGCTTATTAAACATGCACGATAAATTTACAGCATTAAATAATTACTGCATAAAGCAAGTATATTATCATAAACCATTCTCATATAATCGTTGATGAGGTTTTCACATCCGCGTAAATTCACAGCGGTATCAACGCCAAATGTTAAATGAATCATCGGATCATAAAAGCATTCATCATTACAGATAATCATAAATTTTACAGAGCTTTTTGGAAATAAATGTATTAAATGTACTGTTTTGAAAGTTCAGTTTAAATTTGAAGGATGTGTACACTGCTACCAAACGCTACTTTTAGGATGAGGATCGCGATGATTTAAGTTAAGCACCCTCTTTCCTTACGCCTAATATATGAAATATGAAACCAGCGGTAAGTGTAAAGATGGAAAAGATTACGTCTTTTTAACAACGATACTCATTTGTTCTTTTTGTTTATTTATGTACCGAGGCGTCTACAGATATTTGGCGACTGGAGCCACCGCTCCGTTCGCCATAGGTTAGGGTCGGCAATGGGTAGGCCGTAGAAAAACTGGAAATGTGAAGAAGTCACAGTTGCAAAATTATATCTAGTTGGTTTTTACACCAATCTACATTGTAGCAACAATTTATTACTGGCGATTCATTTTGCAAAATTATTTATACCCTGCGACCGTACGAATTGGCCATCGAACGAATAGGTACGGTATATACGATTACAGAATAGGTATTGAAGGACCTCGTAGTCAAAATTGCAATTTAATGAATACTATTTACGATTTTATCTAAGACCAGGTAGGCTTACTTTTGATTAAAATACAAACCTTGTCAGAATTTCATACAGAGGAAATCGTAGGTGCCAATTATACCACAGTATCCGCTTATCAGGCGCTAGATTTAATATCCAATATCCAAGGTCGGCACCGTCCCACGGAATAAATTTGCACCGCATTATGATATTTGCTACAAAAACATGACCAGATGTTGCTTTTTCTAGTCGAACGAGCTCGGTAGTTAAATCGAGTAGCGAAATTCCAAGTAAGGTTCCCCTTTCCAACGAAATGTAGTGGTAACCACACAATAGTTTTCAGAATTTAGTAGGCGTTTTGTATTCCCAGTGGATCGCAGTATTGAATTCGCCAACTATTTAAGTTATTTAGGGTCAGTCGCGTAAATCTTAATCGCTGTGGAAAGTTGGAGCAATGACTCGTGAAGAGAACTGTCCGCGTATAAATCTTAGATGCGGTCGAGGTACCGCGCGTATAGGCTTTATAGTTCAGAAAGTGTGACTTTTGTTGTATTCCATATTGAACTCTTACTTAAATTACTTGTGTTTTACTAGTCTGTTTCTACCCAAAGGTTGTCTGGAAGAAATCGCTACCTTAGCAATAAGACCGCCTTTTAGCCGCCACAGTTATTTTTACATTTCTGTTATCATTTTATTATTGTGGTGTACAATAAAGAATATTTGAATTAGAATTAAACTATGATGATGACACAGTTGAAAAACTTGTGTTCTTGAACGAATAAGACTGAAAGAGCGTTTCCAGAGTCTAACGTGCAGAGACTCCTCATCAATCCTGGTTTTTCTACTTCAGTTCGCCTAGCAGTTAGAAAGTTTAAGGACTTAAATCACCAAAAACCTGAATGTGAAAAACGGACCAAGTTCGGTACAAAGGAAATACAGAATTGTCGGCTTCACCGATTTATAGAACTGAGATCTACATGGGATCTACATCTACATTCAACTAAGGTTCCGTCTATCACGATTGCATGAATATGCACAAATCTTTCGGGAATTTTACTGTTTTAAATAAAAAAATATTATTTTTCTTGTTATTGAAAATGTAGACAAATTGCAAGTTTTCATAGTAAATTATTTTTATGTATGATGTAAGCTCAAAAGATTAGGTATATCACCATATTTATAATTATTATAAATTTTAAATTGATTTTATGTGAAATGAGTTTGTATTGAACATAACTTTTACGAGTTATGACTATATAAGATTTTATACGTATGTGTTTCACTTGGAGGTCTTAAGAAAAGCGCTAGTGTAATCCTCCGTTACAAATTAACGATCTACGAGAGTCATTAACGAACTAAGAATACGAACTAACTATGAGTACGAATATAGCAAACCGAGTAAGCACATACTGAAATACCCGTTTAATGTCACACTGTCTTATTTTTAGCGACAGTTTTATTTTTATCTACAAAAACGTAGTGGGCGAACACTTTATACTCTTTATAGTAGAAGAATCTGGCCTATAAAGCTTTATCAAACGAGGTCAACAGGCAGAATCTGTAACTTGCGCTATAAGAATACTTACCTATCTCCTACACAATATACGCTAGATATAAATATAGATTTCGTTAAAAATGTTTAAAATTCGTGGAGGACAGTAGGTATTTTTGAACCCTCGACTCAAAAAAGGGTGTTTAAGTTTAAAGTTCTACTATCTGTCTATGTACGAGTATCTGTCTATCTGTATTTCGTAGCTACGAATGCCGGTAGCTTTTAAACGAACCGACTTTAATGCAGTTCTTATTTATTCGCTTGTATGATCATTTATTCTCTTGTAGGTTGTATAGCTAACATTTTTTAATGTTCTAAGAATTATCCCATCCTTTGACAGTGATCCTAGATGAGCTTCATATTATCATCCTCCATCATTTAAGTAACATAAGATGCCTATTGCAAATCTTGAATAATAAATAGCGTTACGTATTTTGTTGACAATCATAATTTATATAGAAAATATGTAGCTTCTGTGCTCTTCAAGCCTAAAGTACGTACATATAAATTCAATATGCAGTGTATATTCTTATTAGCAGAGCACGGTTATACAATCTAATTAGAATGGAAATGTTAAGCCAGAAACAAATTATCGGGCTCTACTTAGTCAACATAAAATGCCAAGTCTGGTTCAGTCTTCGATCAAGATGTTCGAGAGCTCTAGTTCAGATCAGCTGCTGATAGGTTAATTGGAATTTTTTGTAATCAAATACACACTTCGTTTCGGTAATTTACCGTCGATCATGGCTGTGTGGAGCAGTCTAAGCGTGCTATAGATGGAGTTATTCTATACTTCATTGAGGATATCTAATTTATATACCTGCATTCATATATATTATATATTTTTCATTAACAAAAGGCTGGCGTGCGGCTTCAATTGTATAGAAGGTTCAGTCACTTTTAGTGACGCCTGGTATTTGTATACCCGCCTAAGAAATATACTAAAGTTTAAGATTAGTGAAGATTAAAATCAGAAAATTTAGTAGACATTAAATGCTTTGTTCCCAGCTTAACGGAGAAGTCAGTTGAAACTTTGTTGTTTTAATTAATTAACGCGACAAGAGAACACTGGCAGCACCGTGTGGCTTTCCAGTCAGATGAGAATCGTTTTGGGGAATTGAAACTTTGAGCTTTGAAACCATGAAGCTGGGTAAATGTTTATTAACACTTTGTATACGCGATCTTTCTTGTCTAGTTCAGCGGATATCCAAAAGGATACAATATGTCCATGGTAACGGCTGAAAAAACAAAAAAGTTTAAATATAGAATGTTCTAAGTATAAGAATTCTAAGCATAATTTGAAACAACAAAAAAAACCACCTGTATTTTTTTTAAAGACCATCGACCACTTTTTTAATTGTACACTGTAGAATTTAATGAGTTGTTTTAAAGTTCTGCAACAAACTAACTGCAATACTGATTCTTTGGGGCTGGTGCAGCAGTGAGTTATTACTTTTGTTGCTAGTTAATCATATCAGTGAATCAATAATGACGTGTGTTTAATTATGTTATTGTATTAATCGTAGACATTAACACGCTTTTATTAACTTAACCTGCATCTATCTATCAATGTAAGAAATAATTTCGATTTCAATTTCACTTTCACTTCGTCCAATTTGCTTGAAAATTCAAACACGTCTTATGGACCGATGACAACAAAATAATTTAATAACTTTGTTCTGATATCCCGACCAGGTTCTTCAGTAAAAAAAAATACCATACAAAAAAAGCGTGCGGTTGTCGACTGTTCAGTGGTAACTACCTGTTTGTAAAACTAGAGTTAGGATAAAAACACCCGACGCTTTTTTTTAAATAACATATTTTTTTTGTTAATTATCATCTTATTTGAAACTTATTACAAATTAAACACATTTTTACTTAGGTTTCTATAAAAGTGTGTTTTTGAGTATTTTAAACTGTAATTTATTCTATAATTCAGAGCGGGTGGAGCAGAACACCGAATGGAGTTGAATGTCATGGTGGCAATTTCGATCACTTGAAGGGATCCTCAAACAAACAAAACCATCTGCTCTGAACCTTAAATTCTGTTACTAAATTCATCAATAATACAACCAGCGCATATATGTAACATTTTTTTTAACTTCCTGCACATATGTACACGCCCATGAATTAACCCTAACAAATAGGGAACGGAACAGCACAGACACGTGAAGTCGAGTCCAATCTTCTATTCATTATCAGAAATGGGATTTTAGCTATTTTATTTTGTATAGATCTTGGATACTACTATACGCTAACCGTAAAACTTTCAGTAAAAGAAAAAGGGAATCACAACAAGATTATCGCGTAATACAAACAATCAAACAGACAGTGTAGCGTTTGTCTGCGGCGACACGAACGGATCAAACAAACACGCGCCCGAGCAAATCCGGACCACATGGCCTGAATATTAACATGAGCAAAGATTCGCATCACATTGTACCACAAATATACCAGCGATATATTATATAACAGCAACCATTTTCAGTAAGAACCTTACCCATATCATACGAATTATACCATTAAGTACCATTATTTTATTAGAAAAGGAACACATATGTATATTCGGATACACTGGATTAACACTAGTCGCAGTGATATTTTGTTTGGACGTAGACCTTATCCCCGATATGCTCTTTATTTAATCAACCCTAATAAAAATAAAATAAAATATTCACAATTTAAATAATATAATTTTGGTACGTTTTATCTGTTAAGTTATTGAGGTTTTGTCGATAATTTGCTTATAAATATTTATTTACAGTTTCCCGGTGGAATATAAAAGGCGGATACTAATTATGATACCTACCTAAAGATAAAGTTTATTGTTTTTAATATGAACTAGACTTCGCAGTCTAGTTGGTCGCCCCATCGCCGCATAAAAGTGATTAAGTAACCATTTCTATTGACCACCCACGTACGAGTATATGGCGGTGTATACTACGGAGAGCTTTTAGAGATAATTTAGTATTTTTACCGATATTTATGACGTTTATCAATGATGCTTGAAGTATCTTATATTTTCTGTATGGCAACATTTCATACCATTTTCAACTTTTAGGGACTGTATTTAGAAAAGATATAGGTACTATATGTAGCGTTATTAATAACTTGCAACACAATGAAGCTTCAACCAAGGACTCATACAGAATAGGTTTTAGTGGAGTATCTAATGCATATAACTTATTCACGCTAAATCCCAATGCCCGTTTCAACTTTAAGCTTTCGAGTTCAGCGGCAAACCCCGTTTTACTCGCTACTCTGAAAACTAGTTTCACAAGTATAAGTTTCCTCATGAAACTAGTATATCTGTTTCAGTTGATACTCCACTTTTTATTTGAATTTTAAACTATGTAATAAATAAGAAAGAAATACGTTAACTGGCTTTCTTGTCCTCTGAAATTACTCTTTCACAGTACGGATGCTTTTCTCTGAATGTCGTTTGCTTGTGAATTTCGAATTTCGAAAAGAAGTTGTGCGTTGTGTTTGTGTACATCTACCAACACTATGTTTTGTTATAGAAATGAGACTATTTAAGTGTAATGTTGACAATTGATAAGTCTGTGCGTAGATCTATTGCTGTTTCTAATTGTCAAATTGATGTTGATCCTACTAGCCTGAAACTCTTGCTCGTTTTAATTATACTAAATGCTTCTAAATATACATTTATTCATCAACAGAATTTAAAATTCAGTTATACTACCCGGGGAAACGGCAATTCGCTGTCTTGTGCTTAGATACTGTCCAATCACAGATCGCAAGTCAGTCACGTAACTGCTGATTATAACAATAATACGTACAAATGAAATAATTATTGTCCATATTTAAGACACTGTTAAGTGGGGCAGTGTATGTCCATTGAAGATATATTTGAAAAGTAACTAATATCGACTATTTAGGACTGATTACATATTTAATTTTATCTATATGTTTCCCACTTACTCAAAAACTATTGAATTAGTTTGAATGGGACCGCGATATATTAAACGCATTTGGTTAGACTTAATTCTGAATTTTTTTTTAACAAAATCATTGAATTAGACCCAGATACATGTAATACACTGTCATATACTCGGGAGCAGGTATAAGTCTAATAATTTTGTCTATCTTTCGCACCCACACATCAAACTTATCATCATATCAAACAATTTCTATTTTGTAGTTATCTGAAACATGTGATACATGTTACACGCAAAGTTACATCGGTGCAAGTAATGGTTCTTGCGTGTACAGGTCTATTAACAATGAATCAATAGCGGCGATAAAAGGAGCCTGCAGGTAGCAAGGCATGCGATATTGAGACATAACTCAAAGGAACATGTGTGGGTGGGCATAGGGCGCTTTTTAATATTTAGGCCCAAATCCCATACTCAGCGGATTAAGAAGGAAAATGTATGACAATACAAAAAAATTCAAACGGTTATTTGAGTTGTTTAACTCCAGATAATGTTGATTTAGTACTTATGATAACATGTTTGTCCTTCTTTAGATTTAAAACAGAAAACAAATACTCCTGCGAAAAACACAATTATTTCATAGTTATACTGCAACTATAGACAAAGCGTTATACCCACAAACTTTAAATTAACTGAAAGTTACTGAAATGGATTATTTTTCAATAATATCGTTGTCACCTCTGTGAATCACTTTTATTAAAATTAGTACCCCAATACAGTCCGGTAAACTGTTTTGTCAGATTAAAAGCAGACAACGATTGGATAGCAAGTATAGATCCTTGAGCGGTAAACTCTTTCGTCAGACAGTAAGCAGACGACGATTGGTTAGTGGGCATAGGTCCCAGTCCGGTAAACTCTTTTACAGACCGTACGCAGACAACGATTGTATAGTGGGTATAGATCCCACTTCGGGAAACTCTTTTGTCGCAACTTAAACGGGCAACGACGCCTTCTAAGACGTATTCTAGCACGCTTCGTCTCGATAATAAATGTGGCAATACAGGAATTATAAATAATCTCAACGAAACTAGTCCTTTTTGTTACAGAATAGGACATCTAAGATACTCAACTTCTACTCATTCAACTTTCCGTCAGGTATTCGTCACGTTCTAGTACGCTTCTTCTCGACAATAGATGTGAAAATACAGGAATTTTAAATAATCCCAACAAAACTAGTCCTTATTGTTATAGTCTAAGTTACTCAACTTTATTCTACTCAGAGAGAGATGCAGAGAAACTTCCCGTCTGGTATTCGTCACTGCTCAATAGTTTGTTAACGACTAACTAAGGTATTGAAGTACTGACCTGCACCCTAACTAACTTGTCATGTCCCCAAAAAATTCAACAATTTCCCTTAGTTTCACGTGCATCGCAACTATTTTACGGGATTCGTAGGTAACACCACAAGTATCTCATTTCGGTTACGATTTGATTTATGCGCTCAATTATACCGCTACCTCCTACACACAAAGCATTCTGTAGGCGTTAAAGTACACGGAAGAAAATCTTAATATCCGCTGAATATATTTGACAAGATACTTCACTTTAAGATTACGGTTTATTTTTATGCCAGTTTGTTTCTGATGTTTATAAAATTATCTGCTATCACTCATCACTGTGTTGATGTACATACATGTAAGAAAATTGTAGTAATGTATATTTTGGGAAACCGAATAAAATGACTTTTGTAGATGAAAAGTTTTTTATAATATTTTACAGGCATTAAATACGAACGCTTTATAACTGGTCACTGCAGCTCAGATATTTTTTCGTTAATTTAAAATCTTCATGCATCACAATCCCCGAGTATTAAGTTGTATTTTATTCCTTCTTAGTACTATTTACTTCTTTACCTTGTACCAGCTTCATCCGCATAGATATCGGATAAAAAAGGTATGAGAAAACAGGGATTCCATGAACTTACATAAGAATTCTTTGTTTTTCTGTTGTAAGAAGTATCTCTCATACTTATGGTAATTCAGGACATGGTCTGTATGTATGCCAAGTTTCATGCAAATCCGTTTAACGTTCAACGCTTGTGTAACTAACATCCCCGCAAACTTTCACATTTATAATATTTCTAGGATATTAAGTAGCACATAAAATATAAGGCGTTTATTCAGTTTCTAAACTATTCGTTTCAGTTTCCAAAAATTTCAAGTTGTATTAAAAAAAAAATTAAGAAAATAATATAAGATTATCATTGAAACTGAACCAATTACAATATCCGATAATAGATTTTAGAGAAAAAATATAAACAATATAGCGAATGCTAGGTAGATTTTCCGTATAATTTACATTTTTTTAAATGTCCAGCTCACTTTCGCTCAAAGAAAAGTGTATCAGAAACAATGTGTAGGTACATATCATAAATGCATAAATTGTAACCATTGTAAAAGTAAACATTGAGGCATTAAATGGAATACCTTAAACATGCAATTTCTTCGAAAATGACTACTTCCAATTTGAAGTAATGTTTCATCGGTGTACGACATAAAGTGACAAAACTCGAAGAGAATTTTCCTATCACGAAAACTTCGTTGCCTTCTATTAATCAAGTTGCGGTTGGAGCTATTAAATCGCGCCAGACTCCATTAAAGCATATTGAGAAGGTCGATAAATCACCGAGTGTTCTCTGTAAGCTGCAGTGACATCGTTCATATTCGGCGTGTTTTATAAGAAACTCCTCGTTGTATTTAATACGACATAAAGTCGTTGAACATATTATGTTCAGTTTGGATTTCTGCGACGTACTACAAAACCTTACCTATGTATAATGTAAAATAACAACTTACTTACCAGGTATTACCCCTGAGGGAGAAATATCGGTAAAATGTCAAATAAGCTAAACACATGTGCAAAATATCAACCCAATCTTATTAAGAAAAGTTATCACAATTACATAAGTAAACCACAAAGTCTGATTCTAGTTAGATACTTTCAAATTAGTATATCAATAGTACTAGTTTTAATAGTCTTACAAACAAATTGTATTCAATAATACTTTTCTTTTAATTGAACGAAGTCTATTTTAAACTATTTATCGAAATTTACATATTCGATTAGCTTATATTTCCATGAATATTTACTAAAGTATCAAGTACGCCTAGTATGCAGAATGTGTAAGGTGATGATAATATTCCATACAAGTAGAAAATAAAGCCAAGAAAATAAGGTCGCAGGTTCATTACGGATTAAAATGGGACGCCTTCACATGCCTTAGTAACAACACCCCCGCAGACAAAGAACACAGACGCATTGTTACCGTGTAATGACAAAAGTCTCATGTGTTCGTAATTACGCCGCCTCTTTCTGTAAAACCAGGACAAAACAGCTCATACACGGCTTTTTACTGGAACAGGCTGGCAAAAATAGCAGTTGTAAGAAAAGCGAACCACAAATTTTCGTAAAAGAGAACGGAATCTTTTACAATTCAAAAGACCGCACTCCATTTCATAGACGTCAATCAAAACACAATTCCATTTTAGTTGAAATCTCAATTTTGTGTCGACGCATACCAGAGCGTAATACGGCCAAAAACGGCAAACGAGTTTCGTTCATTTGTGACCACAGCCGCTTTTACGGGCAATGCAATTCAGTGAGTTTTCATTACTAGTCTATAGACTCATACAAAATAATACTGAAAATAGTCAATTGGTGACCGAATACTTTTCATACTGAATAATTTTGATGGTGGTAGAGACTTATGTCGAAGGCTCGCTTGCGGCGGCGCCACCGTCGCACCTATTTCTGCCGTAAAGCAGCAGTGTGAGAACTGCTGTGTTTCGGTTTGAAGGGTGTGGTTAGGC
>DWKW01001989.1:0-11651 GCA_018250115.1 Doberes anticus | reverse complement strand
GATGTTAAGTGGTCACTGCAGCCCATGGACATCCACATCAAACCTCAAATAGAACGGAAGTCCTATCTGAGGTTGTACGTGGATGCATTCCTATTCCTGAGGACTACGGCTTTACGACAGAAATATGTGCAGCGGCGGTGCCGCCGCAGGCGAGCCTTCGACATTAGTCTACCACCGTCAATTATATTAAAAGTTAATAATTTCTTTTGAGGATTTTCATGTAACAGCAATCGATACGACATTTTGAGCATTTCTGTGTCTTAATCTTGACTGTGATGCTTCCTTCATACCCCGACAGTGTTACGTCATTACTTTATACGTATAAACATTATGTTATCTTATTTCTTCTATAACGTGGAATTATTAGGTTTCCTTTTACTTATCATATTTCATAGTTATAAAATAATATTTGTTAAAATATGTAGTGCAATTGATATACTTAACGCTTTAATAGATTGTATAATTTATAAGTATTTTAAGTTGCATTTGTGTATGAAATTAATGGATGAATAAATTTGTTCGTTGAAATGTCTTGTATTATTTTCTTTCAACTGAATGATGCTTTCAGCGTCTAAGCAAACCTTATTTACAATTGTCAATCATAAAAGAGAACAATGAAATAAATACAAGTTTTTTAAAAATATAGTATTGCCAACACCTTTCGTTCATTTTACTCAATACAATTTTATTATTTATCATAATAAAAAATCTTTTACTGCCACAAATAAATATGATTCTCCTTGACGTGTCTGTCAAAGGGGACCTGGCTAAATTACTAGTTACGGCCATGTGAGCAAAAGTGACTCGCAAAACCAAATTTGGTTTTAGGCCGGTTGCAGGCCTCACACTAAGACAAACCGGATGTATTGTAGGTGTAGATGGAGGAAGGTTTTAAAGCAACCTTCGCGGGGAACTACATCAGACCCAAGACAGACAAAAATCGCCGTATATAAAGCTATCATAATAGCTATACTGTTCTATTCCACTGAGACACAAATAAAGGTAAGTACTGATGCATTTGTGAACGAATAGATGCGGCTGCGGCGACGAGCTTTCGACATACGTCTACCATCATCTGACACTGTGTTATAGGTTTAAAGGGTATGGTTAGCTTATTGATACACTGGATAAGAAGCATTCCAACATAGTCCTCAGGAGCAGCAACGCATCCACTTACGACTCAAAACATTGGTTATTTTCATACATTCGTCAATTTAATATTTTCACCCAAGGGCGTATCGTGTTCCTTTCCATTTAATACATGGTTTTCAAGCTTATTTTCGTCTACCGCCCACTAAAAATCAATAATTCTTCTCTTCAATAACTCTGAGATGAGAGGGTTTAGGTCAAAGTCCTCCACGCTGGCAAAGTGCCTATAAACTCTTAATTACCGGAGCGGAGGCAGACTCTTAACAATTACGTTCTCACAGGCATATGAAATAAACCAATCTTCACTTGACCTGAACCCTCTCTCTGATAGAGCCGTGCCCAACAGTGGGTAATGATTCTCTATTAACAGAGAGCTTTATTTCAAAGCCAGCTTTGCTAACTGCGGAATGCCGGTCGCGTGCTATTGTAGAGAGCTTATTGATATATTCATGTCTTAAATGATGTGGACGAAAATGATAGCAAGGCAAAATGCCAGGCGACGTCAGTAGACATCCAATAACAATTTTGAACATTTTAGGACTGGGCCTGGAAAGTCACATTAAGGGACTTAAAAGAGTCCCAGAGATAAATTAGACAGCTCTGACGGATCTATTTTTAATATTTATGTGGGGAAATGGGTATGAAATAAAACAGCTGTTCACACTAAAAAAATCTAATATCTACTCACGTAATAGATTTGACAATCAATGTACCGTACATTTCGATTCCTTATGACATATTTGACCAACTAAACCTTTTTCACCATATTCATTCACGCGGTTTCAGATATCAAATATCTCATGACCTACAATGCTTCACATAGCTTCCGAATTAATACATAAGACTTGGGATCTCCCAGTTGCCATACATTTCTACTACGAGTATACATAATTATTAAACACTGGGCAACCTATTGTTGCATAAGTTTTCAAGCGAAGATTAAATTAAGTCAAATTTTAAACGCCACCGACATCTACACGCAATTCGTAAAAGTACATTCAATAACTTAATTTTATTAGAGACATTTACGTGAAAATGCCGCCATATTTGGCACGACGTTCGAGAAACATTATTTCTTATAACGATTGCGTAAAACGTACCTAAGCATTAAAAATAAAAATCGGCAGCATCTTATCCTGTCTCAAGGTGAATGTTTTTCTATTGTGATATAGAGTTCTTTGTGTGAAAGCAACAGATATACGTCTGTATTCAAATATTCTATTTGAGACATAATAAGACATCAAGTACACACGTGTTGGGTAGATTTCATTGTGAAATATTACCTATACGAGACGCTCGCACTTTTGAGCTTCAGTTTATTTTTTTTGCTTGTACGTAATCATTATCACTATTGTTGAAGTCCACAATATTTGAGGTTACGCTATACAATTTGGCACATAAATCAAATATTCAATAATCTCGCCGCCTATTGAAAATGGATTGAAAATTGAACGTGGTCCTGGTATCAAAATAACGGTGATCCGAAATTGAACAAAAATCCAATGTCTGATAGATAAAATACGACATTTCGTTTAAAAGAATTTTTTAGTCTATAATTTTTCCAAAAAAAATAAAAACAAATCTGACCGGCGGCGGAGCCGTCGGGCTTAATTCTATTGCTAAATTGCGTCCTATGTGCAAAGTGAGACAATCTGTATACAAATATTATGCTTATAATATAAGACATCGAGTTCACACATATATATTACATAGGTAACAGTAACACACGATTTTGAAATGTCAGATAATACATAGAATCAGATAAACAATTATCCACCTTACCACTAAAGTATTTGATAAACATGAATATAATTTAGGTTCACATCAATCTTACTCCATCGAGTTATCAACTATGGAAAAATAACACCAATGCTGTAACCATCGAAAGACAAACACATTAACCGCTGCGGGCATTAAATGAAACGCTATATATGTTTACATATATAAATAGTCCAACTCAGCGGTACTATAATTTCCTACGGAAGCCACGGTGACGACGAGAAAGCAGTCACGAAATACAAGCGTTTTCTTTATAGCAATATAGTTAGTTGTGTATTTACAGAAAGTCGTACACGGTCCTGGTTCATGTTGATCCAGCAACACGGCCCAAAGTCCTGAATGACATTTCTATTGCAAAACATCCCTGATCCATGGAAAGTGTCAAGTCGCGATTGACCCTCGTTCGAGGCCATTGGATACAGGGATTGAAATCACATTCAGCGACCATTAAACATTCCTCCCTTGCTTAGACAGCAAACATTTCCGAACTACTGAACCTAGCATTTTAATGACATACAAACCGGTTTATTTCAGAGTACCATAGACAATGTTTCATTCGTTGCAGCATTCGACCGTTTCTAAGGACTGTATGCTTTTTTACCGTTAACATACGTGCGAGACACACAAAAAAGTACTTACCACAGACAACAATTATTTTTTATCAATCCAGAAACACAACTGTCTTAAACACTGTAACCTTATTTTCCTGTTCTATAAAGTGTAGTACTATTTACAGAAAATTTATCAAAAAGTCAGTATTGATTCTGCTATTTTAATTTGTACGCGATAGGTGCTTGTCGAGGATTTCCCACATAATATTACAATTAATCATTGACTTGTATTTATATCTTATAATATCCTGTTATAGTTCTAAGTTACGTCAGTAGTGTTATATTTATAGTGATTTCAAAAATTCCCACTATCATCAATATAATAGTTGGCAAAAATTCAACGTTGCTGGTTAAAATGTTTTCAACCAAAATGTTAACGCAACTATATTATGCTAACAAACGAGGGAGGAAACGATGGAACAGTTGCAAAATGATAGTTTAAAGCGAGTTCTTCACAATATAGCGGTATGCTGTTCACAATCTTAATAATATAGTGATGTCTCCTAAGGTTACGCGCGTTACGTCGGTCGGCTAAACCACGGTATTTGTGCACTATGTATATAAATAATACAGAGTATAAATTGAACTCATACGTACAGTATGGTAAAAATACATATATTGTCTTTTTTATATACCTTAAATTGTTTCGTTTGCGATTATAAACAAAGCATAAAACAGTGTGATAACCCATAGAGAAAGTCAATGAACATAATCAACTGTGTTGCAATGGTCAACCGAAGTCAAAAAATTATTCGCAAACCAAAATAATTATTACAGTCGCAAACAAGAGTACCGTTTATACAGTTTGTCTATTACCGAAGTACTTAATTATATCGATTATCAAATCATTACATACTACGCTTATCGTGTTAATATTAACCATTCATATCCCAGGCAATACGCGATGGAAAAAAACACCATAAAATGCAACTTATAGTCAAAGTTTGTGTTCTTCTAGAACATTCGAATGAGACTTAGTATTATATTAAATATATTATCAATGTACAAGGTACATAGTTATGTTGATCCTAAATGTTAAATAGGCCAAAATATATTTTTCAAAGTTATTACTGTTAAGTTAGTTGAAGCTCGTCTTACGTTTTAAATATCGAACAGAAACGAAGAGACATCATTTGTTGTTATTTTATTATCGTATTGCATATATTAGCAAATTCTAATTTTATCCTTATAGATGAAGATAGAGGGATCTGAAAGAAAGCGATCACAATAATCGCGTTCGCATTGTATCGTAATAGTCTAACTTTTCAAGTCTTTGGTTTCAGTGTTTGGTAACGACGACGTGGCGCGATGTCTACCGCGTTTCATTTCACGTTTAATAATAAATCTCCGATTATTTTCAGTCAACGTTTTCAACTAACTTAATGTAACAGTGAATGCAAAATGAAGGACTGACCCCATTCAAATTCTAACATTATTGGCAATATTTGTGCCGTAGTAACATTAATTATCAAGAGAAGGAACTTAAAGGAAGTAAACGCGACCGGAAAATAGAGATTGTAAAGTCTAGGTACAAACTTTAGTTCAGTCTTCTAAAGGACGTTGCTTATAGAAACTTTAGTTAAATGTGTGGTTTTTATTTTTCTCAAAAATCCTAGTTTTGTAAAGATTCGAAGTGATTAAAAATTAAATAGCAGATTTGTGACGTGGACAGAGCCGATCCATAATTAGATCTTTAGGCTTAAAATTGTAGTTTCAGTATTAATTTTGTGTTAAGATTTATTAATTACTAAGTGAATTACTAGCAGAAATAAATGCATCATTAAGTAAATATAACAAATATATTATGATTTTCATTATTATTCAAATAATATTAAAGGAATAATAATTTGGCTTTCAACAAACACAAAATATAGCAGCCTTCGAACAATATCGCCACTGCCCGAGATATCATAAAGTACTCGTTTGCCCGCAAACGATTAACGAGTCAAACTATGTAGCGATAAATGTCAAACCCCCGGTGACATCTAAACCACGACAGCGCAAAATTAACTTTGCTAAAAATGCGACCATCGATAAAAAAAATACGTTCAATTATATTTGAAAAGACAGTCCGATCGAAAAGTTCCGTTTGCGCACAAAGATCGAGATGGGTTTGTGGCAACATCCGAACATAGAAACGATGTATTGAACTTACCTGCAGGACAGTATCCGAACGTAAACAGTAATTCAACTTTATTCACATGAGTAACTGGCGAATTATTGTTTACGATCGATTGGTGTTTATGGCAGCTGTCGTACTATTATTGGCTATCGATTTAAACTTTTTTAAGTTGTTTAGTCACGTGACTTTTCCCTAAAACAACGAAATTTTAATCGATAGCCAATAATCGTACGACAGTTTTATGTTAGATCACGGGACTTTCTATTACGTCATATTATTTTATACCTTAAAATTAAATTTTGCATCAAATTAAATTGTAGCTAGGGGGTTCTGTTCAGTCAACCCATTAATACGATACGTACACTGGCACGCACTGTTTACTGAAATCCCATCTACTATGCAGGAACGTCGAGTGGACTTATCTTACGGAAAAAAATGTATAATAATATACCTCGCCAAAAATGTTACCAGCGACCAAAATTACCGATATTTTCATCTCGAATAACATTCAATTTCGTATACTCAACCGATTTACGGAGTTATGTTTCGATTTAATCGTTAGTACCTTTTGGCGGGTAAAATGTACGGAAAATGACAGCCGCTCGCTCTAAATTTGTTTCTTTTACGGATAACGACTAGTCGATATGTAAAGTTAGCCGTTAAAAGAACAATTTCACAGCAATCTACTTATGCAATACATTATGTATTACAGAGTTTCAACTCTATTAATTACCCACAATAAGCTCCGAAATCACTAAACCACATTATATAGATTATAAAGAAATGCTTACATCGTGAATACACGTTATACTAAGATTTCAAAAGATACGTCAAGACAATTGTTTCATTAAATTATCTGTGGCGTATAGTGTCTTTGGTGGGTGCAAGGGCGAATCGATATCGTCTCACTTACTCTGAAAATGCGAATTTATACATAGCATGAATTGGTTCGATAACTTTAGAGAAACATTTACTGGAAGTGGATTTATACCTAATTCCACCGAACATCAAGGGCTATAAACAGCCGTATAATACCTTATATATAATGGTATTAGTATTCTAAGTTTTTATGAAAAAAACATTATACGCTGTCAGGAATATACGAGTTCATAAGCATTACAACTAGACATACATAGGATTAAGAATATTTGTGCTTCATTGAGCCGGCAAATAAAAAGTAAAGCGATTATAATGTATAAGTACGTATAGATCACCTACCTGAGCGTTTGTGTGAGCGAGTGTGTTTGTGTGTATGAGCACAGACAGGCTAAAACAGCAGTTTCAAATTAAATGTTTCACCAAATACTCGGCCATACATCGGAATGCCCTGCATTCTGAAAGTGTTACTTTATGTTAATCACGAAATTTGTGTCGTACACAACTAACCTTTGATGCATTGCGATGAATTTATCACACGTTTACGTAGAGTCCAAGAAATTCAAAATTTATGAATAAAATAACGTACAACTCGCTTATCCGTAACATTAGGTGTTGTACAAGCCGTTTACGGCGCGATCCCCGATTTTTCGTTTACTAAATGTATTCATACATTAATTGCGATTTATAATTTTAACTACTAACTTACTACTTTTTAGGATGTAGACAAAAAAATCTCGTATGTACCGACGGTTGCTCGTTACTATTACGACTACTTATTACGCTGTACTCTCTCACACAAACACAGCTCGAGGGTCGTTGCGCGAACTACTTCTGTGGTCCCAAGAACCTGAAGTTCTCGTACAGATGAGTTTTGATATATGCGTCTAAAATCATTCGTTGCTGAAGTATACCGTTCTGCCACAAATCGTACTGTATCCACGCCGCGCCCGGACGTTGTTCCTTGGTATGATATATGAACGTAGCGTACCCATTTGACGGAATGTACCAACAAAGTATGACAAAGGTGCATGGGAATATCAGAAACAGCAGGGATCGGACCAGATTGAATAGCCTCGATACGGCGTTCGTATGTCAGGTGTCTTTAGACTTATGCCGCTTCAAAGCCTTGTTCTCTTTGATCTTATCGGCCAAATCGCGCAGCAAATCCATTTGTTTGTCGGTAAGATCGATGAGACGTATAGTGCGGTTCGAGAAATCAATTTCCAGGTTGATCGGATCTCTTATGTAGAAGGTGTGCTTGGTCGTCGTGGTCGAGGTCGTGGACTGCGGACCAGGGTTTGATTGTCCTTGGCCCTCGGAGGAGAATTGTCACTTTTCAGTCTCCTGCTCCTTGAACTTCTTCTTAGGAGCCTTGGACTTGATCTCGTTCTCTGCCTCGGCCTTCTTGATATCAACGTCCAGGGGGGGAAGGTCCATAAGGTATGGCATCATTGTACGTGATTTCTCCTCGGCAGACAGCCACTCCATCTGAGGACAGACAGTTTTACAATGTAAAACACATGCTTGATAAATCTTCACGTTTTTAATAGTTATCAAAATACTAACGTATTTTTTAAATATAACTGTCGCACTACAACCAATAGCAATTGAACTGTTTATGATACTGGGTGATGACTTTAAGCAGATATCAAAGACCACACTTTGTGAACTGTTTATTGGATGGATAATTATCGAACCAGCAGTAACCTATTCAGAGTCTCAGTGACAGTCAACTATAGTATACATTTTAATAAACTTTGTTGAATCAATAGCTATTGATATGTTCTATCAACCTCAGAAACTTGACATTAGTAAATCCTTCAAACATTACCTTCTGCCTGTGATCGAGCACAGCGTCGTCGCATATCTCAATACACATCTGTTCGGTGAGACGACCGTCGTCGGACGCGTACGCGGCCGCTTGCCAAGCCACGCCCAATTTCGACAACGCTCGGCCACTCATGCCAGCTGTACGCTTCGCAAGCTCCGAGCACAAAGCGCCGTAGTCGAACTGGTCTACGTTCAAACGCCTAGAACAAGGGATTTAATTGTCAGACTATGATTTATTACTATACATCAGGAAGAAATCGGATTCAATTCATTTCAATACTTGAATTTGGAACAACTGTGGCTGCACCAATTTCTGCCGCAAATCAGCAGTGTGAGTACTGCTGTGTTTCAGTTTGAAGGGTATAGTTAACCAGAAGACACTTGAAGGGAAGCATTCCTACTTAGACCTCAGGACTAGCAATGCATCCACATACAACCTCAGATAGGACTTCCATTCTAGTTGATGTTTTATAGGATATCCTTAAGCTGCAACGATCAAATAACATGAGGAGGCCTCCACGCTCGTTTGCTATTATGTTATAATAAAATATTTTAGTGTACACACACCTCTTTCCTTCAGATGCCGGCTGTAGCACAAACTTGTCGAAGTAGAGCCTGATCAGCCGTTCGCGTTCCTCCAGTCCAGGCAGACCGAATTCGATCATCTTGTCCAATCTATCATTGATAGCCGAATCGAACTGTTGCGGGGTGTTCGAAGCCAGTACGAGCATGATCCTGGTGCTTTGGTCTGAAGTGCGGTAAAGAAAAGCATTCAAAGCGGCACGAAGGTCCTCACTAATGTGCTCGGACGAACGCTTGCGAAGAAATGCGTCGGCTTCATCGATGAAAAGCAGCACGCCTGTAGGACAAATCAGTAGAAAATTAGAAACAGTATCATTAATAACTCAATCGCAATCTATAGTGGAGCACAATTTAAATTATAACTGTGGCAATGATTGCCCATTTTAATTAGTTATGTGAGGATAAATCTTTGACAGTAAAAAGATTGTCTGAAGACTTCAGTTTCTTTTATTTTAACAATCTATGGTAGCGGTAGACGACAGAGCCAGTCTGAGTGGGAGATGTAACAAAAAAGTTTATCAAAACCCAAGAATAAAATTAAATAATAGACAATATAAGATATTATAAGTAAGATACAGTTTGGTTAAGTTTATTTAAGAATTTAATCATTAAGCCATATTGAAGCTTTGAGTCTGAATAGGTACATTTTTGATAGATTATTTAACGATTGATTTTTGTACTAAATATTATTATATTATCGCGACCCATCAAAAGTTACGACCCTATCATGTCGTAAAATTATATTGTATCTAATCAACAAACATTCGAAATGGAAATGTCTTCAGTGATTAAAACGATGACGACTACAAAAAAAAAAGTGCAATCATCCTGAATGGGTAGAACTCCGTCCTGATGTATATAAATAAAAGTATCTCAGATGTAACTAAACGAATCAGCATCATACTACATGTTATGTCTTAGAAGTTCTAGGACAGAACTTCACGATTATATTTAATACGATTAGATGTAAGCCATTTTACCCTGCTGACCATTCCGTAAATATTCGACTCGACTCCCAGTGTGAAACATACCTAACACGACATAAATAATTATCATGCCGCAGTATATGTGACAATATAGAATTTTCACTGCTGTCACAACGCCCTTTCTATGTCTTTTGTACGCGTAACTTTAACATAATCATACATATTAATTATAACTCCTGAGTAAATCAAAATGTGAGTAATCCTGAGTGAGTAAATGTCCTTGTTTGCATTGAGCTTACCTTTGCGGCTGGTGTGTGCCCAGTCGAAGACCTTGTGTATGGCCGCCACGGCTTCCTTGCCCATTGGAGCCACGTCACCGCCAGTCAGGATGGCGTAATCCATGCCGGTATGCATCGCCAGTTTCTGAAAGAGAAATTAGATATAGCCAGTCTGTCATTTATAATCCAGATTTATGATCAATAATTGACTCTTAATGTAGTGCCTGGCGTTATGACACTGCTGATTCTATTCGAAAAGGTTAGTTAGGCTAATATACTTGGCAGAAGGTATTCCAATTCAGTCCTCAAACCGGAGTATGAGGATGTTGTTCAACCGAACAACACATCCACGTATGAGCTCAGATAGGAGATTGAACCAATTTGAAGTTTGATCTGAAACTCCTTGGAATGTAGTGACCATTTAAGATCAGGTGGCCTCCATGCTCGTTTGCTACACCATTAATATGAATAAAAATACAATTAGCACCAAGGAGAAGACCTACCTTAGAGAAAAGGGTCTTGCCAGTACCAGGTGGGCCATACATCAACAGGTTTCTATAAAATCCCTTGTTGATTCGGGTATTTTTTGTAGCAATGGCAATGTCCCTGAGGCGATTCTCCAAGTTCGGAGCGAGGACCACGCCAGACAGCGCATCCGAGGGTTTCTTGAAGTTGGACATGGCACGTGAGGCGGTCAGGATTGGATGCTTCACGGCTTCCAAGAGCGAGAAGCGTGATGTCTCGTTCACTAGGTTTGGTTTACCTGCGGATACAATTGAACAGGATTAGACTTTACCAGGGAGCAGTGATAGCATAGTGGTTAAAAACTTCGATTACCCTCTATAATGTGCGGAAGCAATAATCAAAACAGATTTATACTTCCAAATATTCTATTATATTTATAATTTCTATTTGACGACCCGTATGGCGCCGCGGTCAACGTGCGGTCGGCCGTTCGGAGAGTCCTGGGTTCGATTCCCGGCGGGGCAGAAATTTGAACGATGAATTTAGATTTCTGTTGTCCTTGTCTGGGTGTTTGTGTGCTTGTTTCTGTGTGTGTCCATGGCACCCACGACACAGGTTGAATCCTACGGTGGGGCTATGAGTGTGAGATGTTTAAATAATTGTATAATTCTGAAGAAAAGTGACGGCCAGAAAAGTCTGGTACTGATGAATGAAGGGGTTGCAACTGAATATTATAAAATTCTTCACAATATACATACCAATCCTAGCCTCAATGAACCGGGCGGTTACAGACGTGGCTCCCTTAGCAGCGTACACTCCCAGGGCCAACAAAGACAGACCACCGGCCGCCGCTAGAGTTTTATCCCAGTCGGTGACCAGGGCGTTCAGTCCGGAGCCCACTACGCTGCCTGCAGTTCTGCACAAAACAGGAAATTTAGTATTTTTATTCCAAATAAATAAACGAGCAAGCAGATGTTTTCACTCACGATGTTTTCTTTCACCGTTAAAGCAAGTGATGATTAATTCATAA
>DWKW01001988.1:0-11652 GCA_018250115.1 Doberes anticus | reverse complement strand
CCTCTATGTGTGTGCCAAATTTCATGAAAATCGGTTCAGCAGTTTTTGCGTGAAGGAGTAACAAACAAACAAACAAATATACAAACTTTCGCATTTATAATATTAGTAGGATTATGGCATTTAATTCCATTATTACATCAACTTCACGCTGATGCGACGCCGACGTGAACCATGTGCCGTTTGTTATTCGAAATCTGTGATATGTGAGAGAACCTTCGCGAACTAAGCACAAAACCATGACCATTAAATTAAATTAAAGTACTTTCTACTCAACCAAATGCAGGTTAATTTTGAAAGATATTTGATTTTATTTTCGCCATTGTTATAAAACAAAATAAAAGAGTGTGAGTCGAGCAGAAAAAGATGCAATCTTTCTTTTTCATCATATCCATCACTAAATGCACATACGCAAATACATCAAATTCTGCTAATATTTAATTCACTTTTGTACAATAGGGATATGACCCTATTAGTGATATCTTTATGTACGTTTTGTTGCAACAGATAAGCGCCTTGGAGCTGGACGGGTGCCCGATCGAGGAGCTGGGGCTGGACTTCATCCTGCCGGGCGACGGCTGCACAGAGCTGCGGCGCGGCGGCCGCGACACGCCCGTCACCGCGCACAACCTGCACGACTACATCGCACTCGTCACCCACTGGCTGCTCTACGAGGGTGAGTGCTAACACCGTGCATTACTATTGTTGACTATCAAATCGATTGCGATGCTTTTAACTAGCTAAATCGGATTAGACATGTAGCAAGATGCAACAAATGCAATGGGCGCCTGTGTTCAAAAGGCAAAAAAATTACAAGCCACCTACTAAACCACACATCTAGTTACTAAGAGTGCTACTATCAAAGAGCACTGGCCATATTATTATTGAATAGGTCTTTACCTATAATATACCATAATACTATTATTATGTGAGTTAGCAAGTGAGGGATAGCCTAGTGTTTTATCTCCTGAATTTTGATAAGTAATATAATTCAAGGGCCCCCTGTTCACATCTATGGGCTCCGCGCTAGCTTTATATGACACTGTTATAGCATAGCTATTAAAGTAATATAACAAGTTCATTTATTATTATAGTTGTATTTGAATAATTCAACTCAATGTTATGTCTCATGTGTGATAAATTGTAATGGGTGTCTGTCATTAAAGATATTTTGAAGAACTGATATTGATCATCTTATTCAGTACAATAAGTAATCACACTATCGTACGAACATTGTAAAAAGAGCTTTAGGAAATATAATCGGACATAAAGCTTGATCTCTCTGTAGTATGCACTATTTGCTTGGGAGGTCAATTAAAATGGATGACGTAGTTTATACAATTTCATATTAAACTAAGGTCTCATTGTTGTAGGTGTTACGAAGCAAATGGAAGCATTTAAGGAAGGATTTGAATCAGTATTCCCACTAGCCAATCTTAAGATATTCTACCCGGAGGAATTGGAACAAGTGTTTTGTGGAAGTCCATCTGGTGAGTTTTAAATATTTGTTATGTGATATTTCTGCAGGTATAAAATAGGACAGGTAAGGATGAGAAGGCAAGGCAAAAATGCTGAAAATCTGCACAAACTGGTTGGGAAAGATAAACTTTTTTAGGGTTCTCTATGGTATGATGTATGTCTGTCACAGCACTTAATTTCGATAACGATGATAGTTACAGACCTGAAATAAATAACTACCAAATTAAATACTAGCTTCAGTCAGTTTTAGTTTTTTTTTATGTATATTCATAATTCTTTAACTCTTTCCTTAAGACATACTAAAATGATATAAGTTTTTTAAATAATTGATACAAATATAACCTGTTTTCTAATTCTATCAATTAACCTATTTTTTAGTCTTCACTATTCTCTACCTTTTTCTGGTCTTCTTTTCTCTTTTTATTTTTTGGTTGTTTTACTATTTATAATCTATCTACACTATGCTACACAATTTTTATATATACACTCATTCATTTATATTTATTAATATTGTGAGTAAAGCTGTATTATAAGTTTCTGCCTCATGGATTTATCTGGAAGAGATTGCTAATTTAGCAATAAGACATCTATTATATGTACGTCTGTATTTCTTTGTCTCGTATTTGTATTTTATTATAGGTATATATCAATTCTATTCTATCAAAATTAAATCTATGAAAATTCTCTGGGAAAAGTGATCCTCGAAAACGATGATAAAACTTCATAAGCAAATTGAAATAATTGCTATGAGACTTGCGCAATTTGTCTGCTAGTCCGCTTTATCATTAAATTAATGTTTGTACTTTTGGACCAAATTTTTTTAATGTTAATTTTAGTGGTCAGAATCAAATTGTAATATTATATAACACTTAATCCTAGGTGGCCGTGACCAACGCTGGGAGCCGCGCATGCTCGCAGAGTGCATCCGGCCCGACCACGGCTACAACGCGGAATCTCGTGCCATCCGCATGCTCATTGACATCCTCGCCTCCTACAACCGTGAGGAGCAACGCCTCTTCTTACAATTTGTCACTGGGAGCCCACGGCTTCCCACTGGAGGTACCTCTATTGTTTCTACTTAAAGATTTTGTAAGATCACGATTGCTACTACATTATGTATAAATAAACGTTTATGATAATATAATAAACTTGTAGGTTTCAAAGCACTAAACCCGCCTTTGACGGTGGTGCGCAAGTCGCTGGAATCTTCCTTGGACCCAGACGAGTATCTTCCGTCGGTGATGACGTGCGTCAACTACTTGAAGCTGCCGGACTACAGCAGCGCGGAAGTGATGCGAGCTAAGTTGCGGCTGGCAGCCTCCGAAGGCCAGCACTCGTTCCACCTCTCTTAAACACTCACCCGAACACCTCGCCCCCCTGGTCCTCTTCGGCTAAAGCCAATGTTTACTCCTATGATCTTGTATACATGTGTGAATGCGGTTAGTGATATTATAATAATTGTAACGGCGCGCACGCTCCAAATAACTGTTTATGTGCAATCAGAGTGATTTATTTACCCTTTGTGACAGACACTAAAAGTGCTGTGGTTTCTATGATTTTGTTTTCTTTTGGATACTTTTTAGATTACAGACATATGTTAATAATTATATTTTGTTAATTTAATGTGAGAGCTTTGTATATTTCTTTATTGATAATTGAGAGACTACTGACTCTTTGTAGTGTATGTGGTGAAAGTGTGTGACGTGAACCGGCCCGACGCGGGCGCAAGACCTCGGCACCGGGGATGCAACATGGACGCCGCTTTCTCCGTTATATTTTACGTTATTACATAAGCTATGTCTGAAGGACCATTAAGAGCCTCCTTCGAGAGCCCCCTATGTGTTATAATAGCATTTAATACCAAATGGTGTATGTTTTGATTAAAATATAAGTATTATAAACAAGTAAAAGAAAAAGTTCAAAATTGAATTTGTAATAATTTCAATAAAACCATGTAAACCTTTTTGATCTAAATGTGCCGTTTTTTTGTCACCTACATTTTTATCTATGATAGTAAAGTTATAATGGCAAGAATGATGTAGTAGATATGAGTAAAGCATCCAGCCAGTTTTCTGATTCTACCTGTTAAGGATAAATAAAAATCTCAAAATTCTGTGTATTATGTAACAACATAAACATATTTATTCATTCATGATTAATTGGAATTAAATAAAGATAGTCTGTATTTTATCAACATACATAATTTATTTTTATTTTCCACGATCCCTTATAACCCACACTTATATAACTGAAATCAGAAATAACCTTTACTAATAAAATAGACAATAACATTACATTATAAAAGTAATGAGGATTTGACCAGCCAGGGTCAGTCCTATTGACTCAAAATAATGATCAAGACTTAGTCATTACTATACAAATTAAGTTTGATATTAAAAGAAAAATCCTTCATTTTCCCCAAATGAATTGGCACCAGTACTTTCTAAAAAAAACCTTTCATAGTTAAAATGTTTCATATTTTACTTAAACATTCAAAATGACTTACCTAAAAAGGAATAAAATAGTAATGTTTACTTAATGTTTCATATTCTTTGTTCAGGCCTTATAAATATTGCCAACTTTTTATATGACAGTAATTTACATCAAAACAAGTAAAGTAAAGGCATAAAAACTCTTAGCAACATTAAAGCAACCACCAGCTGTTGGATAAAATTGATATGGAGAACCTTATTTATTTAAAATCTAGGATTATATAGCGCAATAAACACCTTATTCTTATATTTACAACATTTTGTATGTTTTATAAACAATGGTTGCTGGTATAACCTTTGAATTAACTTAACTACTGCATATTGAAATTCTAATGTGAATTCAAACAATTTTAATATGTTCTTTAATTCATAATAGTATTTGAATCTATTTTATATTATGAATTATGAAACATTAATTATACCATATAACTTACTAAAATAATTAACTAACAAAATTTCCATAAATACATCCTACACATTAACATCTACAGTAGATGAGACTGGTTTACAATACCATAGCTATCCATCCCAGTATTAAGCATGTTCCACCTATTGGTGTGAGACGGCGGAGCGCCCGTTCCCCGGTGAAGGCATGATAGTAGCAAGTGCCACAGAAAAGTCCCATACCTGCCACGAAGAATGTTCCAGCCTAGAATAAATATTATATTTAAATAAATTATTGTACTTAATGAAATAAGAAAATATAAGTAATACACAATATTATAATTTGATTTTGGAAGCCTAACCTAGTGGCTAAGCAATCGCGACCCTGTTACATTGGGTCTAGGTTCAAATCCTGGCACACATTTCTGTTTCTCGAAATATTGTCTAAAATTTTCGAAATTATGTGCGTGTTACGAACACTTGGCGCACTTGGCCAGCACAGTGGACTATCGCCTAAACTATCATTTCTGAGAGAAGACTCATGCCCAGCAGTGGGACGATAATGATGATGATTTTGGAAAAATGACAACTTGTAATTTTAGAAATTGCTCTACACTGCTGCTGTCAGTACAGATTGACTGTTGCTTGTCTTACAAACTAAGTGACAACTACCTCCAATACCTGCATCTTACATGCATCTTTATATTTCTATAATTCTAGGTAAGTCTTTCAAGGCTACAATTTAATACCACCACCACCACGGAACACTAAGACATGTGTCTAACAGGCTGTGTTTTATGCATGCGAGGGCTGCAATAGAGAAGTCTAATGCAGAAAAATATTACATACTCTTATGCTGTCTTTACATTGATTGTTCAATGAAATTGTAATTGATATACTTTATACTAAGATAACAGTTTTACTTTTTATTCGAGCCAATATTGTAATACTGTAAATGACTAAGCAACAATTATGCTATATGTTTGTTATAAATATACCATTATCAAAGTATAATAATCAGGCACTTCAAATACACATAACTCAACATCATTATTTTTTACCCACTTACCAGCACCCTATTAGTGAGTTTTGGGTTTAATTTCTAGTGAAGCAGAAATTTTAATGATTTTTGTTTCTTATGTGTGTGTCTTTAGCACTCACAGCAAGTTATCCTACTGTGGGGCACACAGGTGTGTGACGCATTATTTATTTCATTAATTTCTCACTATATTGACTGTGTTGCCTTTCTAGTGTCTATATCAAATTCTCTTCAACTAAAATATTGTTGAAGACCCACCTGCTGCGGTATTTCTGGTGTAAATCAGCAGTGTGAGCATTGCATATTTCCTGCACAGTACTGACATTGACTTTTTTATGTTAAAAAGATTGACAAACAGGCATACCGGGCATCTATGGGTTAGTGGTCACTGTTGCCTATAGACACATGTACCACCAGGGCATCACATGTGTGAGACAAAGACCTTAGGCTTAAAAATATATTTAAATAAAACAGAATCCAACCAACAATATTACTATGTTAACATTATCTTTCATACAAATATACACTTTGTACAATAAAGATTTAAACCAATCGGACTACCAGTATGTCTTAACTACTTTTACTAGGTAAATTTTCAATCAAAAGGAATTTAGACCATGTACTTACTATGTATGGACGTTTGCAAAGTGGCACCGTCATAAGAGCTAAGGTATGCAGGAAGTGGAATCTGTTCGCAGTGTCAAAAATCTTTCGCAAGTCTTCTTTATTTTCTGTCTCAGGAAAAGTGCGATGTGCACCCATCGCGCCCAAAACCACAGCGCTTGCACCGCTCATTCCAGCGATCCTCACGAAGGGTCCTGCTTCTTGCGCAAGCTGCCAGAGAGGCATCTTCACTATTATTGGAGCTGGAGGAGGCTCAACCGGCTTACCCTTAAAAATTCCCTGCAAATGTCTTGAAAATCAATAACTGACAATACACATCAATGAAAATATTATATCACTAATATCATGCTTATCTACTGTAATAACATTATCTTTCAAATTATGTTAAATCATGCCAAGGACCATTCTTCAAAAACTTACAATATTGCGTAAAACATTCATAGCTCCTTCCGTCACCGTATTAATCATGAGAGTATCGACGATATTTACCATACCTTTGCTTTTTTAAACTTCAGGTGAATAAAGAATAAGCATAGAAATACGTAGACATAAATCCAAGCAGGCCAAACCTTTTCGGATTATTTCTAAATATTGATTAGTATTTTGACAAGAATGAGTTTGACAATAGGAAGAAGTACTGAACCGAATGATTTACTTCAATGCATCCGTATTCCGTAGACAAGATAGATTCCCATAGATGCTAGGCGTTATCTGATTTAACAGGTAGGCCTACCATCTAAGGTGAATGTTGAAAGTAATGTGGCAGGGCACGCCAATCTTAAATAAAATAGTTTTGAGGACAGCAAAGCATAGCTACTTTTATAAAGTGCAAAGGATCAGACGTTCATGGTCAGAATGCCTGTATGCCAGGCTTTAAAAATTAAAGAAGAATTTAATAATGAAATTAAATCAGATAGATAAATATGAATAACTGTAAATTACATACATATACATTCATTTTCTAGGAAACTGCTGTAACAATACAAATATATGAATTATAACATAATTTATAGTTTTACTTTCCAAGTTATCTAGATTGCCCTGCTTACTTTTTTTTCTTTCTAAGGCTATATCTCATAGGATATATTGATGTACCAGTTGTAAGTAGGTAATTTAATATTTAATTTAATTATGGTCAAACATTGACATCACTCAGTTTTTTTAAACTTGAAAAACACAGTGGCTCAGTCGCCAAGTCCTAATATGAAAACGTGATACAACTTTATTTAATTTTAATTGAATTAAATTTTAATTTTAATTAAATTTTAATTTAAAGAACGATTTTAATACTTAGGTATATCTATCCCACGGCTCTTACATTCTTCGTTAATTACAGCCCATTGTTTTTCACTACTTGCTGTAATTCGACTATTTATCTTTAGTGCTTTAGTGTAGGTGCAGTGCGCTTGTGGAAGGCACTTATGATAGTAATTCGATGTGCTGAAACTTTATTAATTATCACTTCTTTCCCTTATTAATTGCTTTCACCTGTTCTATATGATATCTATTTTTTAATAGCTACTGATATTGTTACACAAAGTTTCGACGCTGATGCATCCTCCAGTCCTCTACCTTCCATCTGTTTCTTTTTAGTACCCTACTTAATGTTTATCACTTCCATAAATAATTGTCTGGAAGAAATAGCTGTTTACCTTACGTAACCAACATCTATCCATACTCACCGTTCCGTTTATAATATTAATATGCGAATCGAGACAGGCTGTGTTTATTGTACCCCGAGATCACAGCAGCTGATAAGTATCTATTTAAAATATTATCATCGTTTTAATTGTAATAAAATAATGAGAAAGCTTATATTTTTAGTTCGTCTTTAGGCACGCTAACGTAACGATATTTAATCAATGTCCTTTTCCGTTTTATGGTTGATGATATTAAAATTTAACAAAAAGATATTTGATAATTTGATTTTATTATTGGCTGCGAAATCACCATAGGCGTGTAAATATGATTCTCTAACACACATTTTAAATAAAAATACTTCAATCAATGACTTTACCCAATACCGAAGCGCGTTTATGATTAGTAACCGTGTTACTTAATCAAGTTCGTCAAGTAAATTTTTAACACTTTTTATAAAATATGTACCATATTATATCATTGGTGCTGCCGCTATGGAGCCGAGAAAAAAAATAATTTTTTGATACAAACATGTAAAAGCCTATATGTTTTCATAATAACGTAAAAAACAACAGCGACCTAGGGCATAAATAATAAAAATAAACATGTTTTAAAAAACTATTATTTATTATCATCAATATAGTAAATATAGTAAAGGAGTATTGCTCGGAGTTGATAATTTTATACACAAAGCTATGATATAAAGCACTGTTTCGATTTATTTTACAATACTCTAAACCTTAGATCTCTACCTTACAGAATGGCACGTGAATTAAGTTTTTATGCGATGTAGAAGAAACCAAATGTAAATAATCGTCTCCATGGATGTTTTAACCACAACAGGAGTTGCCAAAGCGTTGCCTGCAATCTTCAAAAGTTTTTGGCACTTCTTTTATAGAGCCTCACAAATCTCATTGACAATTCAACTTCGGTCCTACTAACATTTACTACATTTCGTGCAAATTGCACGACCACCGAGGCTAGTAGTGTTTTTGTGTTTTTTTTTTGATAAAATTCAAATAAAGCAAAGAAAGCAAACCTTATTTAAACAAACAAATTAAAAAATTTAACACATGACATTTATAAAAATCCAGTAAACAGGCAGCATCGGAAGAATTGTTGGAAATCGCTAGAACTACAGAAGTATAGGTTAGGGATCAATCAAGCATTTTGTGTGTCGTCTTTGGATTTCGGACAGCAAACTCCCGCATATCTGAAACAAAAATAATTCATTATGACATGTATGAATGTGTAAAGTAGGCACTAATTGTAAAAATCTTAAATATATGTCGGGGAAGTACAGAAAATACAGATTTATTTTATCTATGTTTCTAGTTTTAAAAAATTATTAAATAATAATTGTAATAATTAATAACAAATAATTAAAAAGATACATCGAGTAATTTGCAATCACAATTCTCGTGGTATGACAAATCTAAAAAAACCTATTGCAATCCGTCAAGCCGTTCTGGCTACAGGCGGTCACAAAGAAATTCGCATATATTTATATATATGTACATATATACATACACTGGGGCAGACGTGTAAAAATAATAATGTTATAGGTGATACAAATGGTAAAGAGGTTTTTATGTACGTTTTCATTGTACATACCCATTGCCTACGAGGCAGTAGGTGGTCTCGTATAGTGCGGCGGAGATGCTTTGTGCGGCTTGGCAGCTCGTGAGGTACACACACCGCCCCGCGCCACCGTCCGTCGCTGTTCTGCACTCCGTATCGTTTGATGACGACGGCACCTAAAGTCAAACAATTACATTATTAACACTCGCCCTTTAGAAATGCCCATCGTCCTTTTCTTCTCGGAGTGGAGTTGCGTATTCAGGTCGCGGCTCTCACGCCCGACGCTGTCTCTCACTCCTACCCCTCCCCCACTCACTTTAAGTCTGAGTGAGCCCATCCCCACAAAAAGCTCGGTGAAGCTGTAAAGGCCAATAAGACCAACATCACGTGACATTAGATTTTTTAAAATAAATATATCATGCGACGAAATTTCCCATTCAGATTCGGAAATCATTTTCTATGAACAAAAAGAACAAGATTGATTACAAAAGAAATAATAATGAACTATAGTTTCATTACCTACTAAAGAAAAAGTAGAAAATGATTAAAAACTTACATCATCTTTAGTAAGCTTCAGAGTTACTTGAGTGCCATTAACGTGCAGAATTAAGGCATCTGAGGCGCTGTCAAGCAATGGCAACGTCCAGGGGAACTGCTTCAAAGAATATAGAGCCAAGGGGTCGATCGTCGTGGAGGGCTCAGTGCTTTTATTTAATGCTAAGGTGGGTGGTAAGGTCCTATATGCGGGTGTCGTGGGCACGAAATCTGAAAATAACAATCGGCATAAAATGATAGTTACCTCTTTTTCGCTTTTTATATTGAAGACTAATAAACAAACAAAGAGCCACTTATACATTAGTCTTAATTTTCTTAGCAACCCCGATGTGTCGTGTTGTCAGCTTTAAGTTTATTAACACAATTTTAAAGACCTCCTTGTTTCTGTGAAGATAACTCGCTTCAGATTACACATCCGTAATAAAGATCGTGAAAAATGAATTGTCGAGGACTTGCACAATATATTTAGTTTAGTGCTTGTGAAACTTTCTTATTCAGCGAATAGCACCAAGGCAGTTGCATAGAAAGGAGTTTGTTAATTTCAACAAATTATTGTATGAAAGAAATGATGCACTTACCAAACCGGCTACCTCCAACTATCCTGTCTGTAAAAAAGATAAAAAAACATTTTAAAAATTTAAGTTAATTTAAATTAACAAAAAAAACTCATGGTATCGAATTTACTATGATTTGCTATTTCATGACATATTTCAGCGGTGTAGCTATGCCAATGCAACCTATGTGAAATTGTGAACGCGATATCTTTGAACATATTTATTTTAATTTTATATTGTTAAGGACAATGATTATCTAAATCGTTCAGTTTAGCACTCATAGTAGTTTTAAGACTTGATTACGAAAAATTGACATTTTCTGTGCCATTAAGGTGCCATTCGAAAATGGCATGTCCTAGGGCGTGGATGAGCTGTGGCCACTTAATATCAGGTGGACTACTAGTTTGCTATTCCGTTAAAGAATAATTCGTCAGTAGCATCAAAGGGTATAGTAGTAACTATCCTATATACAGGGTATCTACCTAGTCTCTTGATATCTATGTTACTGTGGATGATCTCGACTACAAATGTAAGTGACTTATTTATAGTTTCATAGTTACTGTATAATTATTTGTCTATGAGTGTTTTTTGTTGTCAATAAAGCGATGATAATTCTTTGCATCGTTATTGTTAATAAAAGTGAACTACTTTATACGGATATTTCATATGTGTTTATATTCGTTGTAGTTTTATCCGTTGTTAATATCCGTACAATTACTCACATCCATCAAAGTACAAATGACGTTTTTGCACCCTATGTTTATTATATGTAGGTACCTGAATCTGTATCCGCTTCCTCGTAATCGTATGCTGGCATGAAATTCATGGAGCTCGAAGCCAACGGCGCAGAATACACTGTACATATGTTATATAAAATACAGCTTTCAGAATACATTATGTGTACATTTAACACAAACAAGTTACACAATTCTTTTTTTCAGCAATAATTAAAACCGGTTTCAATACTGATGATAACCGACTACAAAGCAAATGAATCGGTTAAAAAGTAAGTTTTTTTGTATGTTGATTTATGGAGCGGATATATTTTATTTAGGGCTACGCATCTATACTACATAATAAACCAAGGAAAGTTCTTAAATTAAAACCGAGAATCAGAGAAAAGATGTCTGCTATCTCACAATCTCTTTGCCGCCGAGTCTTCGAAAATTTTCGCACTCGCTTGAAAGAATGGAAAAGTCAAGGAGTGGTCATTAAGATGATATTATTTTTAAAAAGTAAATTCACATATTTTCTTTTACATAAATAAATGATTCTCAAAAAGACTCGTAGGTAATATTTATAAAACTGT
>DWKW01001987.1:0-11655 GCA_018250115.1 Doberes anticus | reverse complement strand
ATTTTAAATAACTTAGGAGATTAAAAAATACCGCTACACCAAAATATTAAGTTGTACTCAACAACAGTTTTAAGTGAAACCTCAACTTACAAAATAACAAGAGAATTAGTGTTTTAGGCCCGTTATTGATTTTTAATTGTTACGGAAAATACAAATATAATTGAGTTATTTCATAGATTTTGTAACTGTTGTAACTCACCTGGGCTTTTGTGATCACTTAAAATCAGGTAGCCTGATTTACTCCTTAATTCACATGAAAAGTGTTTAAGTTTACGTTCAAAGATTCATGCATACGTTTCACTCAACATAAAAGTATCAATAAAATAATTGATTGCCTAGAAATAATCATCATCAACAAGCCATTGTTACCCCACTGCTAAACACAGGTCTCCTCTCAGAGATAAAATAATTTTAGGCCATAGTAAACCACGCTGGCTAAGTGCGGACTGGCGGATTTCACATGCTGGGATTTGAACCCCGACCCACCAAACCACCCGGTTATGATTCTTAACCACTAGGCTATCGCTGCTCTGACATTAAACGATATATTATTTTATTAGTATTTAGAATTTCCTTTGTATATAACGTATAGTGTATATGATGTGTTAGCATAGGAATGATAACTGGTTAATATTGGATACAACGAGATAGCCGATGCAATATTCTACATTACGAGCGGGAAGCAGAAGATCAAAATGTGCGTCGGTTTGTAGTCTATGATCCAAACAATCAATTAACTCGATCAGATGAACACGGATTGTTTAGACAATCGCGCGACATCGAGTGGCCACCGAGCTCCCCGACACGGGATTAACGTAATTGTATTTGACAAGCAGCATTCAATCTGTTGCACTACGAGATTACTTATTGTGAAATTAACACTTGAATCATCTTAATAACAGAAATGTTCTATGGCTTATATCGTAACGGACTCAATTAATAATATTAAATAATCAAAAGAACTCTTCATTCTAACCAATCCCTCTCGATCCACTTTTATAAACGATTTCCGCTTTATCCCTCGACTTAAAAATTTAAATGTAAATATAATTTCTTCATCTCGTCTATTTCGAAGAAAAATAAGAAAGCACAACCGTTGCAGTCAATTACGAAGCTTAAAAATATCTTTGCTATTATTCACGGTATTTAAATGGAACGGATCTCAGTCCTTTAAACCGCAAGGAACAACTTAAGACTTCGCATTAAACCTGCAGAATCCGTGTTTTTTGTTGAGGATTGCCACTCGGCTAACCGTGAATATTTTAGGTATTTTGTTAATATCTCGATCCTTTTAAACTGGACTCGGACTTAGGGAAGTCGGCATTCGCCGTTAACAGTTTCATGATTAATGACTGAAAACTCTTTGATGGCTTTTTAATTAGAGCTAAAATAGGGGTGTAATACTCGGTGCGCGGAGGAAGGTTGTTGCGGCCACTGCGATATTTCATAGAAGGGGAGCGGCTTCGAATTTGCAAGGCTAATAAATTGCGGAATACCTAGGCCTTATTGGCTCAACGTTTAATCATTCCACTGGACTATTTTCAAGTTTTCAAATCGTTTCTTTATGTAAACGCGATGAAAAGTGAAATGCTAAACGTATTCTTCTTACCTTTGTGGAGCGCTCGACATAAGAGCGTTTACTTATCGGTACCACAGGAATGGAATTTCTTACTTTGCATAACAAATTTATTTCCTCCAGCCTCTGGGCTCGCCTTTCAGATTATTCCCATTCTTGAGTGAAAATGGCGATTAATATTCAATATGAACAGCCTATTTGAGTGATTGTTTCTGTAGGCCCGCTATAGATTGTGATCAGCTTTGTTTCCCGGAGCTTTCCAATTCAAAAGTCCAATGTTTAATTTACGATAAAATATTAATCGTTTGTTTTATATTCGCTTGTAAACGGTAATTGATTAGAAGTTAGAGAACCTTTTCCAGTTATTTCTTTCTTATTATATGTTCTTTCTCATTATTTATTTTAGTTATTATTCCTTTCCTTAGTTTTTATTAGTCAATGTAGCAGGTTTTAATTGGACACAAACTGGTGTGATACGTATCTACTTATTGTGTACGATGTTAGTTCAGTTTACCGAGAGTACTGCTTGTACTTATCTAAAAGCAGTAAATTGTAAATTACTATGTTGTTTTTATGTGTGTGCATGAATTATTCTCTTTTTGTGTGTATATCGCACCAGATCTATCGCGCGTAGGTTGCGTATTATCGGCTTTAAATAAAACATTACGCTGTCCTACTTAGACTCAGATCTATGACTGACTTCCGGTAGAACTTCAGCTTTATTGGTAAAATGCCACAACTAAATTCTTTACCTATAGATTATTATTAACGATCATTCCATATATTCATCTGAGTCATCCATATTAACTGGATTCTTGGTGAGGTCTGTCAGCCCTGTTTATACGCATTTATTCGACGAAAATAAATGTGCGAAATGACCTTCTGAGTAATTTCAGGAGCGCTTCTCCATAAGAATGCACATTAAAACCATAAGAATACTTATTCATGTAACTCATCTCTGCCAGACGCTTCAGTAACAATTTCGGTCTAACTAACATTGTAAGGGCGGTACCTACCTACTTAACAATAATCTTCATTATTAGATTTCAAATTGTTAACGGATTTTTCGTCATCAACCATGCTGAGCTCAAAAATGATGGTTTCATTACTCTGGCTAAGTAGGTACGGGTTTTTGGACTTTAGTCTTTGAAAACCTCTTCTGAAAACTTTCTATCGACTTTTTCCTTCACCTTTCACTGCATATACACGAAATAAAATTAATGTATTAAGACTTTACGAATTATTCAACAACAAAAACACGTAACGTTCCAGCATACAGGTCTATGAAAAATATAAAGGAAACCTTTAAGTGATGTGTTCGGTTAAGTATTCTGATAATCAAATGTCACGGAGACGATAAAAGCAAGTAAAAGCAAGCAAGAGACGATAAGTTCATGATAAATATTTGTTGATGTTTTCATACATTGTATTCAAGTAACAAAACAAAAAAACGATATTCCTCGAGAGCACGCTTAAAGCACGTTTTTGAAAGTCACGAATTTCTGGCGCGTCTCCCACCCGAAATATTCCTATTACCTCCGACGAGGCATGGCGTCGAAAACAATGACTCGTCAGAAAGTTCGCTAAGCAGCCACTTGGAGCAATTAGTATAAACAAAACATTTTTATACGCCCGTCGTTTCTTGACTTTTGAATTTTTGCGGTCACATTGCAACCTAATCGTCTGTTTGCCTCGGAACCACTGTACCGCAGTAGGTATTATCGAATCTGTGTAAAACCTACTCTATTTTATTCTTTTCGTGTTGAATAAGACTTTTGTTTCACTTGGAGTTAAGATATCTAAAAGAGATAAGACTCTTTTCAAGGATCACGTGTAGTGGCACCATCGCTGCTCATATGCCGTAAAAAACAGCACAAATTTGTTAGGGCTTAAAAGGTGTAGTTAGACAGACTGCAATGAGACCCATGAGAGTTGCGGCGTCTCAACATAGTGCTTAGAAGTAGACACTATAAAGTTTCGATTTACATACGATGTCAGTCCTATTTGAGGTTGGATATGACTATCCATGCCCTGTGGTGATCAATTACCTCGTTTGCCACTTCGTTAATATAAAAACGTTAAAATCATACAGACCAAAGTTTTAAAAATTGTTCTTATTTGTTCATTTGATGTTTAATTCGTAGTTACTATATGATGTAATCGTAGCTTAATTTACAATCATACTATCATATCGATTGTACAGATATTATTGACAAAATAAGGAAAAGTATTGCGTACCAGATGAAGAAGTATTTGCAATATCATTGTATATACAGTACCTACTTATTTCGACTCGAAAACAATACCGACTGTTTCTTACATACAACGTGGTATCCTCATGCATTAATGTAATAACTTTTAATTATTTCGTTCATTTAAAATCCTCGGCGCAAAAACTTCGAACAGTGCAACCGCAGGGACCCAGATGTTCAAAGGAAGCGGCTGTAATATATGACCGTTATTCGGAAACAAAGTTTTAACATCTAATTTCCATTTAATCCCCTACATTGTGATACATGGCGTTGTATCTACGTCGTGCAGTCTTTTTTCTCCGTTCAGGTGCGACCAATTTCGCATGCCTTGATATTTTTATAGATGAAAACGCTCAGGTTAGTGTAAAGTACGGTTTATTTAACACGAAAGATTTATGTTAATGCATTACTTAGCGTAGCATGGCCTGACGCATTATACAAACATATGTAAGAATCTTTTATTATAATAATTGACGATGATCATCATCATCAACCCATTATTGTCCCACTGCTGGACACGGATCACCTCTCAGACAGGAGAGAGTATCGGCTATAGTCCAACACCTTTTTCCACACCTTTGAGAATATTTCACAGAAATCTCAGGCATGTAGGTTTCCTAACGATGTTTTCCTTCACTGTTAAAGCGATTCACAAAATATTTATGATTTACAAATTATAAATTTATTTTTATAATCTCACTTAATACCTAGTAGGTACGTTTCAGTATGCATAACAGATAGTGTTGCAGCTTGTTAATATGAAGACCTACTACCTATTCAAGATGATGGCACTTCTGTATAAAAAATTTACATATATTCGTGATGTGGTATTTACGGGTTCGATATTTTTGAAACTTATGTACCTATATGATATCACTTGTTTGATGATAACCAAAAAATGGTATTTTGAAACAACGTCTACCTAAAGTTTGAAAAAATTACCATATTATTATTTATAATCTTATTTACTAAAAAAAAAAACTTGTCTCGTTGAAAATATCTTTTAACTCATTGTTTAGTATCTTTTTACTCTCTCGTATCGTTTTCCCGCGTATCTTATTGTTCTCTAAAATTTATCCGTACGTATTATTTTGATCAATCGCACTAAGTTTACGGAGAAATTTTTCAACAGTTAAACTATCATAAATTTAAAATAATCGTAAATCTAATTTTTTACCGTTCAGTGATGTCATGTGCAAGGACAACGTCGCAGATTTAAGTAAAGATTAATACAAACCTTAATGGTCACGTCAATAGTAATTTTACCATATATAGATAAATCAACGAACAACGAAAATTGTTAACGCGTAATTTCTTTGTACATTTTGCACTTTAATGTTAATATTGTTTCTATTGTAGTTTGTATAATACCTACTTTACTCTGTAATCTCTCTTTAGGTAAATTAATATCAAAAGGCTATAAACAATATGCGACCTTACACTACGTGAACCGAATCACAAAGTCACACATTCGTAAGCTTCCTGCAACTGTAATTAAACTCGCATTAGCCCATAAAATATGAATCGGTCGCACTCAGACCGAGTCTCCGTTGCTAAGCAATTTGCCTAAGCTGCAAGCAAAATGTTTTCCTTTACCAACTCACACAACTATTTCTCACAGACAGCACTGTCCATTCGTTGCCTGGGGTATTGCGAACAAGTTCCGCTCCAAACAATAGTTAGGAGCTACAAAGAAAGTTGGTGAACTTTCGCTCTGCTCTGTGTGTTTGTATGTATGTAGGTACTTACAGATTAGACTTATGGATTAAAACTTTATTCCAGTTCGTTAACTATCTGCTACAACTGGACGTAACATTTTTTAATTCTCAAAAAAAAAAAAAAATTCAATCAATAATATACTGTCGTAAGACAACAATAAGGTTTATTTGTATTAAATTTAAAAAAAAGTTGTAGCGTGTACCAACGCCTGTGAGGTAAAGTAGTACCGATTATGAGGTATCAAAACATCTAAAGTTGGTATATACATAAATATATATACTCGTGTACATGTATATAGACGAGGTCACGTTTTACGTTATTTTCGATAACGTACATGCGAATATTATTTGCATAAGCCACTGTCTAAATGTTTTTCTACCAAAACTCTCAGACAATCCTCTCAAATCCGGATCTACGAGTAAGTTTAGCCCCATACAATAGTTCAGCGTAACAACAAAGAAACTTGTTAAACTGGCCCGGCCGTAAGTGCGAACCTTCTTGTAGTTTAACCATTGATTTAACATCTCGAACTGTCTGAATACAATACAATTAGAACAAGCTAAATAGAACTACAGTATAGATTATTCCACAAAGTTTAATGGTCATAATTAAGAGCGTGTCTCTAAAAAAAGGTACAGCACATTATTTGTTACAAAAAAGAATATTCGTTTATCTATAAAAACGAATATTTAATGTAAGCGAGACGATGATTTTCTCTGTATAATATTTTTACTTTATGTTACTTATACCCGCATGCATCTGCTATGTAAAATGACTTTTCTGTTGTATTAAACGTATTTTGCAAACTCGACTAAATAACATAAAACGATAATGACGTTACAAATAACCGAAAATATAACGTATTTTCATGCATAGTAATGAATACGAAAAGTCGCTTAAAACAGAATATTCAAGAGAATACGATATTTTTCCGAGAATTCATTCAAAATTCTTGCTATGTTGCAGCGTATGAATGCAAATGTACAAATAACTGAGCAACGTATGTACGAAATGCTATTAGAATTTTCACTTGACTCCGTAGGTGTGTGGGGGTGCTGATTTATTTGCGGGTATGAGGCGTGAAGCAAATGAACTGCCCGTGTTCGAAGATATACGACGAGACCTCGTCGTAACTACAGGGGTGTGAAGTACCTTAGATCACATGAAAGAAATGTAAAGCTTTTCTAAGGATCGTTCATTATGGCACCTCTGATACGAATAATGGCGAGAGCGTTTATTATAGTGGAGATGTGAAGGGTTATAATACTTTATGGCTAGTTGATACTTGCGTTCCTATTTTTCATATGTTTTAATCAAGTGTCCAATTAAATATATAATATAACCAACCCCTTTGCCTGTCAGCTATGACGTAATCCTTATTAACATGGTTAGTGGAAATCATAATTGACAATTAAAAAGAAAGATTAAGTTACAAAGCTTATTATTTATTTTCTTTTTAGAAATTTAAACAATAATATAACTCAAACGTTCAGCTGTATTGTTAATTGAATATATTTTTTTTTCTAATTACCTATAGCATTTAAAACCTCTGCAGATGCTTGTGACTGGTGAACTCGATCTTTCTGTACTTTTGTAAAATTGTAATGTGCATTGATAATATTTTAACTAGAAGCTGTAAGATATAAGTTAGCACAAATTTTTTAGCGGTCTCTGAAGACAAAACATTCTAATATTTGTGCCGTATTTTTATTAACCAATCACGGAAACTATACAATAGAATTTAATTTGACTGTAACAATTTAAATGCATATTGCTAGACTTAAACGAAAAAATTTACTACGGCATGTTTAAATAACATCGTAAATGTATTCCGGAGGATTAAAATGGTAATTTTATTTTTACTTCATATGCGCAAAAGTCACGGGCGGAAATCGTGTGTATAAGAAAACAGAAATATCAAATGTTTATTTCATACTGGTACCTTATTAAGCCTCAAATACAAACATACGGGCTGGCAGTTTTGTTGCCTACGCCAATCGGCTTGCGGTGAAGAAGTCAGCCACTGCATCTCTCGCCAACTGTCTGTGCCGTCCGGCGATTAGTCAAGCTGCTAAGTGCTACTTTCCACTTGTTTTTCCATTCGCACCGTCGCGCGTCAGCAACTGTAATTTATGCGACTTACAGTTTAACTACGGTCTCGCATTTCGCAATTGGCGGGGATCACAGGGCAAAACCGAAGGTTTATTTATGGCGAGTGGAGTTAACTTTTGAGCTGAAAGTTGTGCGGTGCAACCGTCGCTCGCAAGTTTTTTGTTTGGAGTTGCTATTTCGTGAAACAAACCCCTTGCGTACACTTATACACAAACGTTTGAATTGCAGTGTAACTTCCTTTTAGTTTTAGAAGGACCTAGTACACTGCAATGCCTTAATGCTCTCGAGTTTAAATTGCCGTAACTTTCATTCGACAGAGAGTAGCGTCTCAACAGAAAAAGAAGACTAAAATCAAATGTTTTAAAAAACCTTAATGATAATCTACGTCTCCAAATAAGTACAGTTAAAGTATTTTTATCTTTTAAATTCTTAACTTTGTTGGAAGCATTAACAATTTTTATTTCATACTTATTTGTAAGTGGATTTATCCTATCTATAATTTATATTTCAGAACAACGTACAAAAAATAATTGTCTTTTAATGTAGTATTTTGTACTGTTCATAATGAACAACGATGGCAGGCAAATGGTAGGCAGGCAGGCATCTGTATTTTGAACTGAAGCAATTGATTCTTACGAGGTTTTTAATCAGAAGTTTCGGAGGTTATATCGAGTGTAACTTGCTTATTTATTGGCTTAGACGCGTCTTTAAGAAAACTCTACAAAAACCTATGGTCCAATTCATTCATTCATTCGACCTCGATAAATAGGATCATTATGGCCAGTTGAAATCACCGCAATGTGTAATAATGCGAACTGTACACTTTTCACACAAAACATCCAACGTTGTCGCTTGTGGCAATATTCTCAGCTGAACGTGAGCCACGATTCCGGTTTCAGTTGGTACAGCATCAAATTTTAGGTAAAGCAGCGATGTGTCAGCTTGAAGGGTATGGTTTTACAAACTACACTGGACAAGAGGCTTTCCAACTTTATACTCAAGACGAGCAATGTCCATAAGATACGTGGTATAACCTCACATAGGACTTCCGTCCCATGTACTTAATGTGATGTGTTTGAGGATGTGAATGTCCATGGGCTGCAGTGCTCTCGTATGTCGATAAATCGATAAACAAAAAAGAAATCCTTAAAAGTAGAATTATAACGGACTTAACTATACATTACTTCGCATCGTAGAAGCGAGTTTACAAGTAAACAACATTTGGTCATGTACTGTAGACGAAACTAAGCAAGCAGTGTTCTTAGGTAGCGAATTTCTCCTAACAAATTTCGTAGTCTAGTCAACAGGCGCTGCGACAAAGGTGGCGGAGTTTTACAGAGATAGGTGTTAGAAATAAATTGCGAGTATCTTTGTAATGTTCCTTGTTTCGCAACTGTTTGTTTTGTGTATTGACAAGCAATCTGTTTTCTCTAAAAGAGAACCGAGCAAACAGGAGCGTGGAGTGGGCCGCCCGTGATTGCGCGAAGGAAGCTGCTTCTAGGGTTGTCGATAACAAAACATTTGGAATAAAATATCAAAGCTAACATCTCCTTATTAAATCTCCTATGTAAGTAAGATATAACGTCCAGGGATTGCAAAGTATGAAGACAAGTTGACTATTTGTTTGTTTTGAATTTTTTTTACTGTGGATGTGTTTATTGAGCGTCAATATAGCCTAACATCGATAACTGCAGATAATCAAATATCTTCCATATAACTAAAATAAATATTTCTTTCCGTCCCACAAGTCTTACTGCTACTACTATTATTAGAATTCCCGTACAAAGTAATAAATTTTTAACATGACCATTTTACATTAGGCCCAAATAGTCATCGATTTTACGAACTCGTTGAATAACATTATAAAACGTTTATCATAGTTCGCAGCCCTGGCAGTAAAGTTTGTTTATCCCCTGCCTTTGCCTTTGATTAGCTCCCACTTCAGGTCTCGCTGATAAAAAGGAACTAGGAAGAAGGTCAAATGAATTTATCCATTCATTTGGACCGTAATGAGATTTCTTCGAGCGTTAAGTTAAACTGCGTTAAGTTAGAGTGTGTATAAAATGTTTTGGAAAGATTGGATATAGATATTACCATTTACGTTATGATTTAAACCTGAACGCAATATTTAAATGCTTTTTTATCTATAAGTTGTAAAATCACTGTTAAACGTTAAAAACCTCTTTCGAAGTTCTAAACTTAGTTCTAGCAACCTAAATGTAAATTACAACGTGAATTACTAATAACTCATAGTTAGTTTTAGCTATAACGACTCGTAGATTATTGAAATTGGTTGTTAAAGTAGTAGTTTATAAATTAAATACAATATTTTAGGTAGATGTTCAATTTATAGACATTAAAGAAGACATTAAAAACATAAACATAAACATAGACATTAAAAATATAAAAATAACGTAAATATATCGACGTTAATGGTCAAAAAGAACGGAGGTACTTTTCATTTATTTTAAATGCTTCAGAGTCATTAGAACACGATCCGCTTGTAGAGTTTGTCCCAGCAATGTATGCTTTCAGTAAATCTTGACCAGTCGATTGTTTTTATAACAGCGACCCCTTGTTTTTATACCCTCCGGCTTTATTTTGTTACACGCTATCGACAATGTCGAATTGTAATTACATTCCTTTCACAAAACATTGTTCATACAATAGCTGTGAGTCTCTCGAACTGATTTAGGTTTTTTATTTTATTCTCAACAAACTTTTAAAATGCAAGTTATCTGTAGCATGATGAGCTAATGATTTTAGGGATGGATGACTGGATATCACACATTTTTGCAGAAAATGCTTAAACTTTATAAATATTATTATAAACGCATAAATAAATAAAGTAGAAAAAAATGCAATCTATACTACTACGCAAGAAGGAGGCCTAAGCCTTAATTTTATCAGCAGTAAAAGTCAGAATCTTTCGGAACTGTATTTACGTTCGTAGAACCGACATTCTCCCCCGTGTATCGATTAACATATCAACCTGCACTTATGTCGAAAGCCTACTTGTAAATATTTGCCAACACACTAGTCATGATACATAAAATCTTAAGAGCTGAGATCCTCCCACCTCTCAAAGGCAACAATTAAAACAATAAGTGGCGAGGGAGAGAAGGGTAAGAGCGAACTACTGAGTGAAGCGAATGACGGGTCGCGACCGAGTCTTCCGCGGGAAATGCTCAGCTAAATAATGTGTAGTCACGTCTCTTTACGCGTATTTGCGTGTACCACTCTTTGTTTATTATTTTTATGATTTGGTGTTGAAACGTTAAGTATTTTAATAAGTAAGAAAGGCGGATTTTAATATGATTATTCGGTGAAATTACGATCACTATTACTAATAGAAATTTTAAGAACTTCATTAGTGTGTTACTGATCAATTTTGGTCATCAACCATTCTGAAAACTGGGTATAAAATATTACTTTATTATTGTTACGTTGTTAGAATAATAAAGGAATTATTCAACCGATTTATAATTTAGTAACTCCATACAGAAACTCCTATAATCAGTTCTATTGTAACAAAAAAAAATGTTACAGTAAAAATCACCGCTTAGCTTAGAAACTGTTATCGAAAAGTTTGACTCAAGTCATAAGCGTCTAACGTGCGACTCAACAGTTTGTTTCCAAACATCACGTAGTCAGTGTGCCGCATTGAGCCGGCATTCAGCTTCACCGCCCTGGTAGGATTTCAAGCAGGGCACGTCAAACAACAAAAGTTTCTCGTATGTACGTTCTAAAACAATGAATGCAATGTATGTAAAACGAAGGGGGTGTCGCCGCATGATAGTTCTAACGACGGCCCACCGATGCGGAAGGAAGCCGCACTCGAGTTTTTTCCAAAATGGCTGCCTGTCAGACGTCAGACTGACGTGCGAAATAAGAAAAACAAGATGGTTGCCCCGCTAAAAGGGGTAAGTTAAGTTGTTTTGGTGGGGAACGCCAAAATTGTAACCGATATGGGGATACCATGTGGTGTAAAGCATT
>DWKW01001986.1:0-11656 GCA_018250115.1 Doberes anticus | reverse complement strand
TGCTGTTTTACGGAAGAAATAGGTGTAGCGGTGGTGCCGCCGCAGGCGAGTCTTTGACATAAGACTCTACCACCATCGAATTACGTGCAGTCATCTATTTTTATAGTTGTTTGTCCAAATTTGTTGTTTAATTTGTGCAGTATCGTAGTTAGCTAAAATGTTTAATTTTTGAAGGGCATGTTCAAATTAATACAGAAATACGTTAATATATATTTTAAAATAAGTTTGAAAAGAAGTAAATAATTTTTAAATATATGTTGCAACTGATTTTTCGCGATTGTTTGTGTTTAGTAAATAGTGAATCATTCAAATAAATTCACTGAATTACTGTAGGTTAGGAACTCAATGATGATTCAGTTTATAGCGCTCTTTGCAGTTTATAGGTCACCGTCGTCGAGGAGAGTCCGAATGGCGTTTATATTTTAAAGAGTTGTACAGTTTATATTTGCGGTAAATTTAGATCGGGTACAGATTATATTTAGTGTGGACGTGAATCATATAATGAAGTGGTGGTCGGCGCATCGGGCGTCGGGTGCGATGTAGTCGCGACTCCCTGGTGCGTCGGGGTGGGCGTGGGCTGCGCCGGGGCACATCGCCAACTCACCGAGCGGTGAGCGGCGGCAGCGGCAGCGAGTGCTCAGAAGCGCGGGAGTGCGGTGCGGTGTCAAGTTCGTCGCGCGTCCCCGGCGTCTCGGCCGCGGGTATTATTAGCAGTGAGCCGTGGGAGGCGCGGCGGGCCGCACCAAGTGGCGGCGGGTGATGCGCCGCGCGGGTCCCGCGCATGCTGCGCTTACACTACTTCTCGGACAACCCCGCTCTCGTCGTCGCCGACGACGACGAGTCCGTGTACTCGATCGAGCTCATCAAGGAGTTCGAGGCGGTCGGCCGCGCGTGGAAAGCGTTCCTCGCCGACTGGCTGCTGCAAGGTGCCGGCTTGTTTATGTCACCCACGCTCGCTGCGGGCGCGCAACTTTTGCATGCCGCCGCAACACGTTTTTGTTTTATTGTGAACGACACGCATTTACATAAACACATGGATATTTGAATTAATCTATCGTTGTGGTTGTAGTTAAATGTGGTAGACATTTAGTAAATGCGACACGTTTAAATTGTCGAAGGTCGAATTAAATTTTCCTTCTTTTTATGGCTGTATGCAAATAAGCACCTGTTTATTGTCAGCTGGTTGTCATGTCGGCGATCATAGTCAAAAAGTTAAGAACGCGTTTTTAACGAGCCTTTAGGCAAGTGCTTAATATGTTTAATCAGTTAGAAATATTTTACCATTCGATACTGTTTAATGTTCAAACTAAACGATTTAAATTTATTCTAGCAAAATAGAGTTACGAATTCATAATGCTATATAATGCTGATATGCAATCACATTTATGTTCCGGTAAAATTTTAGTAATGTACAACTTTTAACGCTACTGTTAAGTCAACTTGTGCTTGTTAGATTAGTATCAATCAAAAACGAAGTTTCTAGTTTATGATACTGAATCAGCGTATGTATATAATCTTATTCGTAAACACATTTCAACACAGGCGCACGATTCGTTCTGTTCAGTATGTGTATCATCTAGATTCGATCTCGCGTCATACGAGGTTCATCGTGACGTCAGATAATGACCTTAGCATCGTTTGCATAACGAGCTTCTAGGCAGGCATTGAACACAAATAAACAAAATCAAACACAAACGGAAAACGCGTGCGCTCCTATAAATCTCGTTTGTTTATTCATTCACACGCGTACTCTTACGACGTCAGCGTTTAACTCGTAGCTTCGAGCCTTAGAAGCAGTGTTTATATTGAAAATGTTCACATCCGTTCACAGTCATACAGAACGGAAATAATATAAGTCTGATAAATTAAAAGTACGGCATTGTTCCTAATTAAAATACGTGTATGAACGTCGTAATTTAAAGAACTTTTAATATAGAGCTACATTTAGCAACATGTTTATAACAAATTTTTTGTCAGTTATAATTTATAATAAGTCTATGCTTTCGGATTGATTCCAGTATGTGATTTTAAAGGATTATAAAGTATTGAGACTCTAAAAACAACGTAGATTAAAACAAAGATCACGTATTGCAGAAGAACACAGTGATAAGTTCGCAAGTAGTTCGTCTTTATTGCTACCTCAAACTGAACCATTAATCTTACTTCCTAGTGAAGCTAAATATAGTAGATAAAGCCATGTCATCTATTCAAGAATATTACTGTTGAAAAAATATGCTTCACGAGTATATTTTTTCGTTGCGTTCTGACCGGAACATTATTCAATGTGAACTCGAAATATTCGCGCGTAGCGACCCAAATATCCCGTTCTATCGAAGTATTTTTCAATATCAATTTTGCACATCATCCAATATCGTACTTTCATTGAAAAACTACAGTGTTCTTCGGCTACATCGTACTGCAGCATACACGCTGAAATAGATACGCAAGGTTTTCGTTTTTAAGGTATGTACCTTACTATATCAAACAAAATATTATTTTATAATTATTTTAAATTTATATACCTATACAACCAGTACAAATGGAAATAAAATTTTGTAAACAATTTTAATTATTAGTACTTAGTTTTGTTTCAGTTTACGTGTTCAGTTACGTTAAAAAAATTAATTACTGAAAGTAGTGTGTCTTTTAAGCAAGCCGATACGATACGGGACTTTTCTTGATACGGGACAATACTCATAATGTGCTATCATTGTCATTATGGCTGCGTTTGTAATATTTGCTGTTATATCACATAAAACCTTCTAGAAAATGTCACAGAATGTAAAGCTCGCTGAAAAAGTGGGGCGGTCTCGGCAGAATAATTTAAAATTCAATGCCATGCAGATTAAAATGTTCTTGTCTTTGACCTTAGATTTTTTATTATGTTCTAATTTGGTCCGTTTCTATACGAGTAATAAATGGAACGTAACAAAACTTAGACGTATTGAAATAAAAAGAAGCGGGATACAAATTTGAGGTCACGGATTGTTACTACTCCTGAGTTCTTATTTGGAATGCCTCCTGTCCAGTGTACTCTGTCTAACTTCAAACTGAACCACGGCAACGCTCACACTGCTGTTTTACGGCAGAAGGCTAACAAAGAAGTCGTCTCCGTTTAACACTAAACATATGTATATTTGGTAATAATCCAGCAACCCATGACCTCAGTCAATATTATTGTCAATCATTTAATAACCACATAATAGGAGTTTTTATGTATTTATCTAAACCTATTAAGCTAAATGTATTTTATGTTGATTATTAATCCATTATCTACAATTTTATGTAAATATTGCAATTGTTATATTTACATTGTACCGTCAGCTTCTGCACAGCATTATGCCTGATTAAAAAAGTTTCAAATGGCTGAACAGGCCTTGTAATTAGGGTACGTCTCAGAGTAGTTCTAACTGGAAATGTTTTGTATAGGCTTGCACTGCTATTCAAAGAATATTCTTGGACGCTCGTTTATGCTCACTGGTTCAGAATATATATTTCAGTGTAGTAGAGTAAAACAATTGTCAGCAGCGATACCACCGCCTAACTTATTTCTGCCGTAAATCAGCAGTATACAGTTGTGTTTCAATTTGAAGTGAAGGTTTGAAGATAATGGGGTTTGAAGGGTAGGCAAAACATATTATAACGTATAATACACTGGAATACACAAGACTAAAAATTCCGCACTCACTCATGATTTCAGTTCTAGTTTGGTCTTTCAATCAACTTCCTAAGGACCTAAGTCCTATTTGACGTGGAAGTCCATGGGCTGCAGTCACTACTTAACAACAGAGGGCTTGCACGGTGATTTCCGTTAATATAAAATAAAGTATCAACTGTAAGTGCAAAATACAGTGATATTATATTCATGAATGTTTTTTTTAATAGTAGTTTCAATATTTTCGCATTACGCATAACTTGTTCCGTATAGAAGCATAGAACGAAGCAACAAATTAATTAACCTTTTCACGTATATTACAATTTTTAATAGAAGGAAGTTAAGCGTTTAATTACGCATGATTTATTATTTGGCTAGTTGCGTCACATTAAAATATCAACAGAAATGGATATTATAGTAGGTATGATGTTTTATCCAGGTGATACTGTTAATTCCACCTATGTGAAAGTCTTGATGCGGTCATTCATCTTACGAAATAATATAATGATCCAAAGGATATGGGATACCTAGGTGTATCAAATTTAGTTTGAATAAATGGGATTAATGGAACTGCCACTACGTTATACTAACGTTAAATTTGTTCCCTTTATTTAATTCATTTATTTAATGGAAGATCTATTTCTGCCGTGAAGAAGCAGTGTGAGAGCGGGAGGCATTCCAACACATTCCACACACAACCTCAGGATGTCCATGGGCTGCAGAGACGATTTAACATCAGCTGGCCTGCATGTTCGTTTGCTATTCTGTTACCATAAAAAAAACTAAAGTTGTACCATGTACGTGACAATGAATTCTGATAGATATGGAAGATAAAAACAAGTTTGAACAAGATCGGTGTGGTAGATTTAGAGATATAATTTTACCTCCGTAGTATAAGCTATAGTATATTCGGGAGTGAAATAAAATGGTCGTTGTTTTTTCGCTAATATACGGGGTTTTCGTGGTGGGCGTTAGTCCAGTTTTTAATCAAAATAATCTTGCCACAACTATTTTGTCTTTTTAAAAAGACACGCTTGCACAAGTAATTGCCCAAGATTCGAGTTCGAGATCTGTTGGAACGGTACTGAGCTACATGCATGTAAGTGCTGAATACTCTTATCGTCTGTATCTTATCATCAATCAATCATTAATTGACGTGTATTTTTGAACAAGAACTTAAACGAAGAAAAAAAACCATATGATATTTTAATCCACGCTTATGTCAGTAAATTACTCAAAACTATATTCGTGTAATTTAAGCGTGATAAGCGTCCTTTAAATATATTTTTAATCGTTGTTTTAGACTCATTCGAGTGCTTACTATAGCACTGACTTTTGCTTTAAAAATTTAATGTACGGTCTCTCCTTTTACGGGTTTATTACATACAGCTACATATATTCGATAAAGCTTACCAGCATTCAGCACATAATAGACGGTAGAGATATCAATCGTAAAGATGTAGTATTTTTTTCACGACCCATAAAAAGCGTTCGTAGGTAGGAATAGGGTGAAATAACTTGTCCATGTGGTCGCAGAGATATTTTGGTTGATATGAATCGTTTCAGCTTTCTCTTCATGCCTAGAAGATTTCTACTATGCTTTGAATTTTAACACTATTGGCACCGATTTAGTGTAGATACTATATAGAATATTATAGATACTGCCGTGTCTTTGGTTGTAGAAAATGTATCTAAAACCAAACTTTATAGAGCGACAAAGTTGAAAACTTTAAAATAATAGCTTTATGAGATAAAATAAGAGAATTGTGTTTCTCGAAAACCGATATCAGTTACCTTACTTTGTTAGATATAAACCTATAATACTGGCTTATTCGCTAATCAAAATATACGCACGCGCACGCTATATATTCACTGGATTTCAATAAATTACGGTGAAATTAATTAAAATATAGGTATGTAGATAGGAATAACTCGAGTGTTCACAATGAATACAATACTGTTGTGATACTTTAAGTGCTCCATCATCGATCACATCTACATGTACCATGACAGTATAATGAAATTTGGACCCGATAGATAATGTTTTTTTTTAATGATTATATTTAACATGATAACGTGTATATGTCACAAATAGTTGTATCGTAGTTTTTGATAGTAAATAATCTATAATATTATGAATAACTAGGGAGAAAATCGATCGATAAAAATGGGATTAACTTGAAAATGATAAACCAGACATGATAAATTCAAATACCGACGTTAAATTTTTTCTAGGTAGAATTGGAATTTTCATCCCCATTTCATTTCATATTGACCTATTTACTAGCTCCATTAAGATAATAGTGCTATCATTTGAAATTCAACATACGGCATGGCTATTAGGTATATGATAATTTTTGTGACGGATACTGAATAAATGAATATTAAAATTGTAAAGTATAGCAACAAAAATAAAACTACCGAAAATGTTTTTAACAGCAAATGTCATTCACAGGGTTTTTTTTTTGTTGTAAATATTTGTGTGTAAAATAAATTTATGCACACAAATACGACTAATATTAAAGTCCCTGTCACTGATTCTGAAGAAAATGTTTTTCAATTTATGTACTTATTTTCAAAATAACAAAACCTTAAACAGCATTTACATTTTTTTTGTAAAGAGTAATCTATCCCTATAGAATTTGTATGTTGACATCAGGTTTATTAAGTTTGTTACTCAATCACGCATGAAAGCCTTAAAGCATTAAAATGAAATTTGTAGTAGAGACAAACTATCTACTGAATTACAAATGTAAAAATATAGGTATGGCGGATTTTTTTTTTTTGTACTAAATCCACGCATACAAAGACACTAGCAAAAGCTTGTAAGAAATAGGCACTGAAGGCAAAAAATCATATATGGCTGTTTTAAAATAATCGTTATAAAACTTGAAATACTTTTAAAAAGTCAACTCTCATATAATAAGTAACTTTCATAGGTACTGTAACACATAGCAACAGTCTCATTTTGCTTCAAATGTGTTTGCGGGCCAAATGTTATGATATCGCGCCGTGACGTCCACCGTAAACAACGAGTTCGCTTACCTGCGTCACGTGGCTAGTCTTGTGTTTCTCCGCCATTATTCCTAAATGTATTTTTAAGCGAGTATCTCACTTTTAATTATGAAATGCACACGTGTATCTTCCGTATAGCAACAGTCTTTGTCTTTTGACCTGCACATTTTATGGAAGTGTGTATGTCGGTTTTAGGTAATACAATTACAATAACAATTGTCGCTTATGTCTTGTGTATTTATGCTATTATACAATTTGTTAGTAGTAGTCTTTGAACATTTTATAAATATTTTGTAAAGAAACATCTTATAAATCATCAGTTAAAATGTTCGTTTGTCAATCACCCTAAATCTGCTGTAACGATTAAAGAAGACTTTTCCAGTTAAAAGCATTTAGTTACACTTAAGTAATATTATAAGTTTTCAACAAGATCGGTCGAGTAGAAAACTTGAATCCGCTGTAATACCATTTTGACTCATATAAGGCGAAAACGCTGCGGGCGGAAGTCTAGATTAGTATGAAATTGCTGATGTAATCTTTGTCTCGAAATATATTTCTTCAAGTCAAATAAAATTTCGCACCATTCTGTTGATAATAAATACGGTTATGCCATTTGACGAAACTCTTATTATCCGATCATCACACTTCTGCAAACGTTAATAAAACTGTTATAGATGATCTCGGTCGTGATGATTTCATAACATATATATATATATATATATATATTTTTTATAGTCCGGTAGAGTTTAGGAAGCAGAAATGTTTGTTACGATAGTATCGTATTCATATGTATCAAATCGTTTTCGTGTTTTTATATTTAATATAAATATATATACACATGTATATATAACGTATATATATTTTGTTATTGTGTTTATTGTAGTAGTGAATGTAATTTTAATGGAATAGTACCTAGTTGTTACTCGGCCCAGCAGCCCAACGTATTGTGGCCTGTATGCCAACCAAAACTGTGGTTTTGGCCTATCACTTGGATTGGTAATGATTCTACATAGATAAGAATACTACAAGATAAGAATACAATTTAACGATAATATAATATTCCAACAGTAAGTTTATACTTCCACATTAATGTTACACTCCAACCTTACCAAACTACATTCCAAGTTACATGGAGTATGAATACAATAATGAAATCTGCTATCACAATATGTACTTTGAAACTATTGTAATTTTTCTACACAAGTTTACCCAATACTCTTTGAACGTTATGTTGATTGTGGATAAAATCCAATGACTGTAAAGTATTATCCAGTCCGATACAACAGTTTCGTGAGAAGTATTTAGGCAATGTACATATAAAATCACGTCAATTATTGCTTGTTACAGAGGAGGATGAGTCGCAAATATTCGTGAAGTTCTTCAAGTTCCACAAATGCTACGATCTGATTCCGACTTCCGCTAAGCTGGTGGTGTTCGACACGCAACTCCTAGTCAAGAAAGCATTCTTCGCACTCGTCTACAATGGTCAGTGACTATCGTCATTCTACATATTATGCATCCTTTACTGTTTAATCTAAAATAGTAACCCATAACTATTTGATAACCTGTAACGTGACATGTAGCTTGTCGACATGAGATGAAATAATCAATATAATCTAGTGCATGCCGACATTACAATTTCCGTTTCGTAATATTTTTTATATCGAATTAGCGAAAATGTGTCACTTCCGCTAATATCGAAATTTAATCGATACACAAGTTTTATTTGTTTACATACATCAGAAGCAGCAACATGACAACTAGAGTCAGCAACAAAATATTTACAATCCGAAATATTAAAAAGTTATGTGTCACACAAAATGCGAACGAATGTGCACGTATGTACTAGTATGTACGTCATCTATCTTTGTTGAGTGGTAACTGTGGGACATGGACATCTTTCGAAAACTTCGCAACCTGTTGCGAGATTAAAGTATCATGTGATAACATACGTGGATTCTTTGCTACCGAACATTGAAATTTATATTGATTTTCAGAGTTCGATCCAAGCATGCCTACGTAGCGTTTGCAGCACGTGTAGATTTAACAAATAGCTGGCTGATGTATTTCTTGTTTACTAAAGAACTATAGAAATGAATGTTTTTTTTTTAGAAGTACATTGTACAGTATGCGTATCCGTTGTTTTTGTAACATGAAACCGTACGGGAAGCGGCAGCCGTTCACCATGACTCTTGAAATAAATGTTACATTTTCAATATTTCGCGATACGTACCTTTGAGACGTATCGAGACGTCTGGTTCTAATAATAAAGACATGTCTTGCTGCTGCCGCGACCGGCCATACATTCATCTTGCTTCTATGTATACCATTGAGTGTAGATGTTCAAATAACTTGCACATTCTTTTCTAGCATGTGTTTTCTGCTCGCACTTAGCGATTTTTATTAGTTCTAATTTTTATTTCTGTTTACCTATTTTAGATATAACTACATTTCTGTAGGTAATACAACTTTGCGCTGCGTCGTGCCATAGCAATGAAATGAAATTGTTTATTTCTGCACACGGGATATAGATACATACAATGAACGAAAGTTCGAAATATTATGATCATCGGATTTCGAGGGTGCTCCCCTCTAAGGCTAGGAGTACGATTGACCGAACTTGCGATTGAAACAAACATTTATTTGATTAATTGGTGTAAAATAACAATTCAACAAGATTATCGCATGGCGAAACTCTTCGCAAATCGAAAGTCATCTCCTATTTTAGTTTCTGAACGTTGTTTCATCTTTGTATAGATAATTAAAGGTTGTACGTTGTTCAAAAGCAATGCTTTTTTTTTGTAAATGTTGCGTTTGCGACTAATCGAATTTTGATCGGTACAAAATATTCATGCGAACGGCTAACATGCGAAGTGTCAAAGTGTCATCGTCTACGTAACGTTCACTCTGATTTATGTTACTACAGCTTTGGCTTGACCGGTTGACTTGAGGACCGCCACCTCCGTAAGAAACAATACGACCGTAACCCTGGTACCAAAGGTGTATATCGTTCCATACTAACAATGGCTTCGAGTAGTTCTATTCAATAGCTAAAGCTAAAATACACACCGGGGAATAATTGACCTTGGGTAATATCAATAATTCAATAGAACATGACCGAAATTACTTTCACAAAGTTATTGCTCGAGGCGTATACGCAAATTTGTCATTCGCGGCTTTTATGTAGTCGTTTATCGCAATTGTTTCAACACATCTATGTTACGAGCTGCTTTGTATATATAAGTTTAGGTAATTGCGTGCCACCGCTATGATTATTTGCACAATATAATTTATTTCTGTAAATAATTCATTATTTAATTATTAGTTAAAATTTAATTATTAATTATTTTTAATATCCAATAATTCATTATTCCGGTGTTCAGGAGACGTCATATAGTCCGGTTCAGTCTACTAATTAGTTAATATCCAATATTTCATTATTCCGGTGTTCAGTAGACGTCATATAGTCTGGTTCAGTCTACCGTCCTCGATTTCAATTTCAGGATGCTCAGATTACGCACGTAGCCATCTCCCATTGCTATACCGTGAACTGTATTATTTCTGTCGGAGGTGGAGGGCGATGGAATGGAACGATGCCATTATATGGTTTCCTACTATCGATAAAACCTATCAAGTTATATACCTTTAAAATGATCTATCGATTATTGATATGCAGTGACAAAGTCGAGGGAAGAAGTTAAGTAGAATGATATAGTCATATTAGCAAACGAACGTATTATTAACGTAACGTAACGTAAACGAACGGCATTCATGAAAGTGACGCAGATCACGGGATATGTGGTATATTATATAGTTTTATTTGTACTGAAAACAAAAAAAAATACCTCTGTTCAATACTAAATTGGGACACAAAATGTGCTAGTGTCTTGGCTGTTATTTAATAGAGTTTCATTAGTACAGCACTGCAGCTTCGCGCCAAGACTACACTACCAACAAAGTTACAATTTTCTTTTTAAATATATTTTTTTTTATTTGCTAAACCACTAGTTTACAACACACTTTATTAACAGACATAAAAATAATTTAATTACCTACTCAAGTAATTATTAGAGCTTCCAGCACATGAGCTACAAACTATGTTAATAATACCTATTGACAATTGTTAGGTCAATCGAACGAGTCAAATCATTCCATGCAATACCAATTTGCGACATCAATAAAAATGTTTTGTCAGATCAGATTGTATTATTAACAATCTCGTCATGAGTGATATCGCGCAAAGTGCCTGAACTGATGGCGAGAGCGGCGCATTCGTGGTAGTACGCGCGTATACTTTGTTTCAACTGCATAAACTGCATTGAAATCCATATTTAAGTTGGCTCATACTAAAATAATAATAATAATACTAATTCATAGCTCCACACTAAGCTTTTCCGTGTTTTGTGTGCCATGGACACACACGAACAAACACCCAAACACCCAGACCAGACACATAAATCTAAATGCATAATTAAAATTTCTTTTTACTTTTATTTTTGCAACTTATATGTTTTAAATACTTATAATTATGTATGATGTACATACGTTGAACGCTGTAAGAACTTATATCGGCAAAGTAAGCGACAGTCGAGGTGTAGAAGTGAGTGTGTTTGGAAATAGAGCAATGAAATGAAATCGGATAATAGTGAATGTTCGCGGCAGGTGCGTGTTTTAGTCTACATAATAATATGTACCTGAATAACAATGACAAGGATTTTATTTAAAGATAATTGACCGTGTATTCAAGTCAAATTACATGAAACAGTTTCTGTAAAAACGTTTTACCGAGGAATTACTTTTGATCAGGTATTTAGTCTTAAATTTTTGGTGGTAGTCATACCGCTTTATACAATATTGCATGGCGACCATACAATTACTATGACGTACCTTCTTCCTCACATCCTACTGGACACGTCAGACAACACATCTGCTTTAAATAGATGAAAATACAAAGCAGACAAAGAGATTTTAGTGTTATCATACACA
>DWKW01001985.1:0-11658 GCA_018250115.1 Doberes anticus | reverse complement strand
GATCCAAGCTACGCTTTCAAATTCGATACCAGAACCTATTCGAAAAATGAAAACGCTGACAGCAGAGGCGATGTGAAAGGTTTGTGAATAGGAACATAATTTTGAATTGAGAAAAGAAATCATCATAATGTTCATATTTTTGTTTTCGATATTGTTCAGAAAACTTCGAACAAACCACAACAATATTCAGGCGATTTAAATTCTCATTCAGTACAAATACAAAAAAATTAGCTCAAGTTCAAACACACGACCATATCAATTTTAAAATACCAATAATAGCAAACTATTAACTACGAGAAATTCAAATCTTTAGCGACTTTTGCAGTAGGTACATCTTGATAATAAAAAATCATATCCTACCTGCTTCTTTCATACATCTACGTGAATTCACCAGGTCATTACACATTCGTGGACGATATCGGCGAGCGTCATGATGTTACCTACATAGCCGGTCGAGATACTGGTTTCCACGTATCTTCCGCTCATCCTGATAACCCCGGCGTGATTGGAACGCCTTTCCATCGAGCCCCTTTGGTGAGAGGCGAAGCACGGCCGCGAGGGCGTACTGCTGTGCAGAGAGGCCTGGACGGATCCTATAGGTATGACGAGCAATGTAATATCGTCCGCGATTTATTTTGTAATGACGTACATTTAGGTAATGTTACTCATACTTCTTATTAAAAGATTTAAAATATTTACAGCTAAAATTTAATCTTTAATAACTAGTAATAAATACGAAATTAACTTATTAAATTTTTTCATGTTGAATAGATTTATATCGGCCGGACCAGATCAAAGAAGATCAGAGAGCAGTGACTCTCACGGAAATGTCAGAGGCTCATACACATTTTTGGACGATAAAGGTGTTCAAAGGTATGATTGAATTCTTTTATTTCACATTTTTAGACTTTCATTTAGGTTCGTTACTGCAATCGATTTAGTATTAAATGGATATTTACCGCGAAACATATCCATTCTACCATTCTACCCTTGAGCATGGTGCATATACTCGTAACTGTACCATAATATCGGGAACTCCTATCCTAACTCCTAATCGCGGTAAATATCTCATTAATACTAACTGTAATTATTTTTATTTTAACTACTTTAATTTTTATCTTCGCATTTACGAAGACATTTTTTCTTGATACGTAATTGTTTCTATTGTACTAAGAGCGTTTTCTTTCTTTGCTTCAGAACGGTACACTATATAGCTGGTCCGGGCATCGGATACCGTATAGTAAAGAACAGCAATGATCCCTTTATTCCTCCCTACTTCCCCACCATCCCTAGTGCATATGACCCCACCTTTGTCAATGCTGGGGCTAGTGGCAGCGCACCAGGTCCTTCATACTCCCCTGATGAGACCGTGAGCGATGATGTTTTCAAAGGTAATCTAATCTTGGGTAAATCCAATGGTTAAGTACATTTAATCTATTTTGCATTAAATATCAAAATATATTCTAGGACCAGACGGCACGGCAGCATCCGGCCATATCAAGCCGCCACCTTTCCCAGCCTCTGACACCGACAGACCCAGCAGTAAACCTGGGAGCGGCTCCGATTCTGCCCCTATTGGCGATTCGGACGATGGCCCTGGTGAAGGATACAACCAAGGCCCCGTATTCACTCAAGAGTCAGGAAGCGTAGACGTAGGCTATGTCGATGAAGATGTCTCGAATTTCGGAAGCCCTAATCCTACCAAAGGACCAGGTGATGCATAGCACGGATGATTGGAATAGATTGACGTTGGTGATCTTTTTGTTTCTTGTGACAAATTCAGTCAGTTCATCATGACACAAGTTATTCATGACGATAACGAACTTTCACGTTGATGAAGAATTCATTTTAATGCCAAATAATCAACTCCTCAATTGGGGAAAGAACGTCCACGTTCTGCCGTAATTGAAACAATGACTGATGACAGTACAAATTAATATCAATGAAACAAGATCACAATTTTCAATCCATGCACTGTAAATGTTCGAGTATGCACTTGTTTGGAATTTATTGAGAAATTGCTTGATCGCAATAAATATTAATCACAAACAACCTGGTTTTTATTACACCAACACCTAACGGCACCAAGCACCGCGTGAGAGCACAAAGAACTTAGTAATGATTACAACTTGCAGGCAAACCATGGCGGCCAACCACCAAACCTTATAGGCCGACGAAGAAACCGTACGTACCACTAAAACCTTCGCAAGCTTCGAATAATCATGACGATGGCGATTACGAAGCCGGAAAAGGCGACAATAGCACACCAGAATTCGCTGTAGGATTCGATATAGACCACAATAAGCCTGAAACGACTATCATTAAAAACACTGGTCAGGACTATTTCGGTATACCTCCGGGAGTATCAGTTAGGGCTCACGTGCAAAGTATTGATCTATACCCGTTCGGCTCGAAGCCTATTTCACCTTCAGAAGCTTTGGAAAACGAGAAATCATAGATTTCATACTATTCACACACACTGTCATTAAAATATCAATGTTCCAATATTTAGGAGAATAAAGATTTGAAAAGCCAGGTAGCGTTTGATTTAAGTGTTAGAATTTAATGTGAAATATTAATCCGATTTTAATCTCTTACAATATTAAACCCTATTCAAAGGAGTAAACAAACAGGTAAGTAGCGGATCGAATAAAACACGTTGGATTTTTAAAAAATTTATTTGAACACGACTGTAAATTTAACAAAATGCAAAATAGTAACTGCCAAGGAGTTATCATTATAAACAGCAGTAAATAGTGGGGCGTTCTCCTAAATTCCTTACAACATGCAAGAATTTCAACATATCTATCTGTGCGACGAGGGAAGCTTCAATTTACAATAATATTTACAACACTAGAAAAGTTTAACATATCAACAACGGTTTTACTTCATAGATCGTAACAGAATTTAGTGAAATTCCCATGTTTTTACTGCCATAATGGGTGTAATAAAGTATGAAGGTCCTTCCTCGCTCCCATCCGTCGCTCCATAACGATTAATAAATTATCCACTTCGACATGATGAATGCTGGCGGTCAAAACGAGTCTTTTGTATCTATGCTATCAAATCATGTAATGTTAATACGTGGCGGGAATCAACTACATTAACCGCAGTTGAATTTGTCATTGTACTATACGATAAAAGTGAGAAGTACAATTTGCCAAGAGTTAGCTGTTAAATTACACTTTTATCTTACTGGCATCTTATATACATAAATTGAATGCAATGATATGGTATTTAGTAATTTCGTACAAAGCAAAGGAAGAACAGTAACTTTTCGTGACTAAATTTATAGAAATAGAAGTAGTCTATTCTAAATCGAAACATTCGCAAGTTTAACATCATGTTGAAGGGACAAAATATATAATTTTATTTATACAATATCGAAAAGGGTGCAACAAAGTTAACAAGAAAATGCGTTAATTGGAAGGGTAATTTGGCAATTTCATTAATGATTTACAGGAGTTAGTAGGTGGTTAAATAATTAGGCCTAGATAAATACTTTTATGATTACGTATCTAAATACTTGCGAGATTAATCGAAACGTGTTTAATACATAAATGATTACAATTCGAAATTGTCAATACAGATTACTAACTTTAGAAACGAGTATATATATACATTAATTTGGAACCAGTTTACATACGAACAGATAAATAGAAACCATAATATATAATACGATAAACCTAATAAGTAGAGGTATTATATTGATAATAAAAATTTAATCGATATATTTAACTTAACAACATCGATTGAAATCGTTACATAAACAATTTGCTCACATCAAAGTAGCTAACAAGTGACACTCGTATTTAAACAAATCACGACAAATTACAAAATAGCAGATCCATAATTATTAAAAAATGTTTAACACCGATTTTAATAAGCTTGTTTTATATAATGAAATCTAAATATATAATTTAATATTTAATACAAATAAGTAAAATATACTTCTACAATATAAAGTAACTTCTAAATATATAATTCAAACTACAGTAAATAAATTTCCTCATACCAACTGAAGCCATGCCCCGACCTCATTACATTATAAAATCTTTTTTTACTACAGTATATAGAAATACATTAGATAGAGTTCCTAAAAGGCAAAGTAGCAAATCACAAGAGGAAGCTTTTTGAGCGAATTATTATACGTGCGAGATTTAACTAGGTTAGAATTACAAAAGTTTAGACAACAACATACTTACACTACTTATACTACAAGTCCCTATCACCTACCTACATCCTTACTAAGAACGTGTTATAATTAAATAACAGTTGGCATATATGTTTATAATATTTACTTAACTAACTACGTCACCTAACCTAACGAACTAAACGCCTTATTCATGTAATAAGACAAGAGTACTTATTTATAAAAAACTTAATATTTTATGGCTGAAGAGAAGTGAGAAAGGCAATAGGAATGAATTGGTGACAATACGAGGTCACTCAATGTAAACATATCATGTAAGTACACATTACATAGATATTTATTCAACATTTTAAAAACGCTAAGAAATTCGAATATCAATATTTTACACATGTATTTAATAAGTAACCTGTACTTAAGTGATAAGTGTATAATCGAAGTCATTAAAGATAAGATTTATAAACGGCGGCATGAAGACAGCAGCAAAATTATTTAACCAAATTATTTCTGTAGACAGTAGGAAAATAATTTTGATTAAATAGTAATTATAATAATAAAGTAATTAGACGGCTTCCTATTTTGAATGTAGGCATGTTTATGTATTTTTTACATGTATAATGCAAGTATATAAAAACTTTCTTTTTCACCTCTCTCTCATAGGGAGCTTTGAGTCGGAATATTTATATTCAAAACTAAATATTAAAAGCAGCTTTGCAAAATGAAATTGCCATATTTTATCGTTACTTCGAACTAATATTTTGTCACACCGTACGCTCTTAAACAAAGATGTGAATACGGTGCGAGTGAGATGGTAAGAATTTGGCCGCCATGTATGATTCTGTTCTTTAATGATTCGAGTATTATTCTATTTTATTTATAGGTGTCCTTGTCCTAACATCAGGCTACCATCGACGATTTTGTAGCGAAGATATTTAGATTTTAAGGCAGGTATTATTGGAAACAATAATTTTGATGGAATTGAATAGAACTATTTCATTACTTTTGCAAAAGAGGACTGAAAATGCCTTATTAACATTTACTTCACAGCCATTATTTAAACCTACGGCATATGTAAGCAAATTAATAAGTATAGCTAAATGTATCATCATTATCAATAATATGATATTCAAGCATTTTCTTATCAATATGAAATATATTACAACCGATTATAGAATTGCATACCTACTAATATTTTTATACTCGTAACTTTTATAACTAGTGACAACATTGACAAAGTATCATTACAGAGATACGATAATCTTATGACCGTGATGAAGATTACATTTAAAAAAAAAAATCGAATATAAGAATAATTATACAAAGCGTAGTATACGTACAAACGTAAAAATTACGAACATTTAGTTTTTAATAGCTTAAAATAATGGCGAAGCAAAGATTATTTAGTGCGAGTTTTATGATTCTTAACGTACAAAAGATCCGAAAAATAAATTGTGCTATTTCAACATTATATAACCATAAAACTTCCTTAAATATGGGGTTCGATTAGTAGTACGAATACATGTTAGTTACTGAAAAACTGTTCAATTCATATATATTTAATGTAGAACAAATCAACATGGAGCATAAAATCAGAATAAAGTTTAAAAGCTTAAAAGTTTATTATAAAATAATGTTAAATCAGACGGAAAATTTCTTTCCTGTAAATAATCTTCGAGCAATATAAGCACCGACATTACATTAAAACTTAATTTGTGCATATTTTATAAACTATCTAACTTTTTTAGCTTTATATCTTTTTATTTTTTTTACTATCTATACGTAAAAACGTTGATATAGAAACCGTACAGAGGCCCTAGTCATGTTGCTAACGCTTCAAAGCCTTGACGTAGCGATCTATGGTTGCTGGCTATAGACAATAATTGGCTATCGGTTTAAAATATCGACAAGCTTGATCACGTGACGATCATTGACTTATGTCATTCTCATACGTTTTATTATATTTCATGATGGATAGAGTATAAAGCTATTTTGGCGGGGGGACAGAACCTACACGGTTATTCACTTTTGAGTGTCTGTTGGTAAAAAAATTAAGACGATATATGACGCAAATACGGCGCCGCTGGTTTTGGATTATTATTTGATGCATCATTCCGTCATAACTAGCAAGACACAATGCAAAAGTAAGATCGTACAACTGGAAATCATTAACATTTGCATTTAATTTAATACTAATATATACTTTGAACTACGTATAAATCCACTAAATATATTATCGTCTGTCGCTTATCTTCTCTAGTCATTAACCCCACCTTCAGTTAACATCCATATTAGGACTTATCTATTATTTTGTGAAGTGCAAAGTATTATCAAATTACATCTCTAAGCACTCCAAATTTTAGCTAAAACACAACAGCAAATTCAATAGGAAGAGATCTTTGAAAATTGTTAGTGATATTATATTATTTTAAACTTAGTTGACTTACAACTAAGCTTGATTTAATGCAAAACAAAAAAAATTCAATATATTTTTCAATTATTCAAGAGTCAATAGTGTGACGGATTTAATAAATTTATTGCTATACAGTTATAGCAAAAACTTACTCAAAATTATATTTTTAATACAAAAAACATACTCGTTTATATGTTTCGTGTAAAACGTATTCAAATATTATGATTGTTAACAAAAGCCACAATTAATTATTAAGATTATCTTTCAAATGTTTTTCACATTTGTTGTTTAATTTTTCAAAGATCAGGCATTTATTTAGGCAAGCAAAAGGAACGCATTAATAACCCAAATTTGTATGACTCAAACGTAGTGAAATTCATAAGAGAGACTAGAATCAATAACTACCTACTACTTAAAATATGTCCTCAGGCCGCTTTCTTTATCTAGAAATGAGTGGATTGGTTAAAAAAAATCCTATTCATGGCAAGAGTTTTGAGCCTCGAGAGGCAATAAATACGTATAAGTATATTTCGTTAATACATTTAAGATAAATTTTGCTAAGTAATAATTTTAACACCAGTTCGATACATCGTGTCGCCCTCTTTTATATTCCCCTGAATGTACTATAGATATCTAGCGCGCTATTTACGAGCTTGTAACATGAGATATGTGAGATATGTCACATGTCCTTCGTAGATATTAGATATTTATTACCAAGATCAATTATAACTAAATATAAAAGAAATGTATAAAAAAAATTGGTGACTACTGATTTTTTTTTTCATTAAGATTTACTTAATTTAATATTCCAATGTACACAAAAACATTACCAAAAATGTTACAGAGGACAAAAACAATAAACCAGTAGAACTACTCTTACTTTTACACTTATTTCAACGTAATTTCATAATAAGATATGTTTAAAAAAAATATATTCAATTAGATTAACTACAGCTACAGAGCCTGTTTTATCTAGTTACTGCCCTGACTATATAGTGTATAATATAATAGTGTATTTTCTTTTAAGTTTTTTTTGATCCTATATATTATATTAGTTTAAGTTATTTTGTTAATGCAATAAAATATTTAATTTACTAAAACGAAACAAATCCCCCTCATTTCTAGATATCAAAAAGTTTCGTGACATTTTATTTAATTGGCACGGATACCTAACAATTTCATAGAACGATCACCCCCGGAGTTAATTTTCTTTTGCTAAATGTTAAGTTACAATAAAAATAAACTTCTTCTTAAATTTATAGGAAACACATTCTGAGCGTGAACAAATTTGAAAATATTAAAAATATTCTATCATAAATTTTTCTAAATACATTCTTTACTTAAATGATACACTAAAAATACTTAAAAAATTATATTAATCGACCATTCTGTGATATTGATAACTAATGTGTGCTCGCGACTTTGTACGAGTGAATTTAAAAAAAATTATGTAATTATTATATAACAATTATTTGTTTTCCCGGCATAAATAGTTAAAGTATCTTTAATGTTCATTTAGAAAATGGGCTATCTGTGTACCAACTTTTAAATAGTTTCATTCGTGATTGACTAATCTGTTGATTTTAATATCTCTTCCTACAAAAAGATTGGACTTCCATATATCATCCAACTCCCATTTCCTTTCAATGGTTGACTTTGTGTAATTTTTGCATACAAATAATCATCAGTTACGGACAAAAATGTTTGTCATTATTTGTTTACTAGAATACAGATGCAAAATTTTATGTAAATCAGTTGAAAATAAAATGTTAGTAGCTTAAATTACTCATTGGAAAATTCGAAATCCTTTTTTGAAAGTCCCATTAAAATCGGTTCAACCTTTTCTGACATTAGTGAGTACAAGCAGATAGACAAACAGAACATTTTGAAATTATGTTTTCGGTTTTGGTATCATATTATAAATAAGCCCATGAGCAACGTTCAAAGTAAGTAGTACTCTCAAAAAACAGACTTCAATTTTATTTATATGTAAAGACTTACCGGATGAAATATCAATTAAAAAATATGTTTTTTAGAAAAAAATTGTCAATAACCTACGATTATTAGTCTGTATAATGTATGTAAGCAGCCTTGTGCGATAAAAAATACAACTAAAATTTATTCATCATTAATCCATAACACAAAAAACTAACAGTAAGAAATACTAAAGTCTTATTATAATTCCATGTTTTTGGTACCTAGTACATAATATTATGTAATAAAGCGTTTTACAAGTCAACGAGTCCAATATGTCGATACATTTTAGTGCCAAAAGCTACTAAAAAAGACGCAGCCAGTGATTTAAACGCCAGTTTGAATTTTATCTGTGTTTGATATAAATAGGTCTTGCAAAAACAGTGGGCGTACGTCGGTTTAATGGTTGCGCTGTTCTTTTCAATTTAGTGTCTCAACACACTATGCCGAAAGTACGCGACCGAAGTTCGACATGATTACGCCTGCAATGCTATTTCAAATAGCGACGATACATTATGCGGAAATTACGTTGCGTTATAGCGTACAACTAAACTTCGGTCGGGCACAAGTTCAGCGGCAACTTTTCTGTAGAGCACACATTATACGCGACACGCCGCGCCACGACAGCGCTTGAGACACTGAATACACACACAAAGTTGCGCAACTGAATTTCTACCGCGTAAGTTCGGCACTTATGGTGTGTCATATCAGCCGAATACGTCGGAACGTAAAATCAGCCGCGAAACATCGGTCGCGTACCTTCGGCATAGTGTGTTTAGTTAGACACTTACCGGCCAGAGGCACGACTATAGATGGATGTGCTGTGTGCAACGAAGACAGAATAACATTCTGTCTCTTTCTTTATCATACGTAACAGTCGCTTGTCAGTCAACCGGCGAGCACCGCACCCATCGATAGCAACGACGTAAAGCGGCGTTGGCGCGAAAGAAAAGTTATAACACGATCGTACACAATGAAATTGGACCTTGCAAGACCTGTGTGGTTTGATATTAATTCTATTTTATAACTGTAAACACTATTACTCTGTGAAAATTATAACATTGCGTAAAGTATTTTTTGTAACAACAAAAATGTTCGACATATTTGTCGGAGCAGCTTTAAAAACTTATTTGGCCTTTAATCGTTTTCAATAGTGGACATTTTAATGAGAAAATCCAATAAAATATGTATCCACAAAATTCGTGCCCAGATTTAAACATTAAAACTTTTTAACAGTGGACGTTTGATTAATGACACAAAAAAACGTTAAACTTAATCACAAAACAATGAAAATTCAATGGTCGTAGATTTTCAACAAGCTCTATTCCTAGAGGAATATTATACGAAAACGTATCCTTCATTCGTCAATGTTGGGGTAATTGTAGATTTTTATAACAGGGTTGTTGACTGTCGAGTCAATTGAAATACTTTTAATTAACTTTCAAGACGCAATATCTTTTACAATACAGTTTGTACGACACACTTATACTGTAAGGTCATAAGTTTACAAGTCAACTGGCTGATTTATTAACGATTGTAAACGTATTTAAGGTCATATTTTAAAATAACGAAAAATATGACAGTTTTTAGGTATTGCTACGTGTGGTTTATTACAGGAACAATGTCCTAAATTTATTTGTGCATTGTGTCAATATTCCCATTACATTTGACACTAAAAATTGTATAATTTAAAAAAAAACTGCTGACATACCTTTACTGACTTTACAATATATTATCTGGTATATTATATTACACGCACTACTTAATATTAGTTGTAAATGGTTCGTTGAATATTATTTATTTATAAAATTTTTTTTCACCCAATTTACATGTTTTTGTGTGGCAATAAAAACATATAATATATTTTATTCACTTGATACCAATCATTTGAATTAATTTTCTTCGTTTATGTCGTGAGCATAATATGTGTCTGTATAAGAACTGCGCCACCATAAAATCAATATTTTACGAATGGTTCCAAAAAAATGCCAACGAACGCTTGAATATCCACGAACGTACGAACGAACGTAACGAATCTGGCCGGACGTGTGCACGAAAACGAATTCTGTCATTCGTCGGAAATTTCGCGTCGTTTGTCTAAGAGAATGAGTGAGACTCGAAACCGGGATTTACTCGAGTCCAGAACCACCTGTATTTATTAAGGAACGAAATCTGCAACTACCCCGCTTTTTATATTTTTATCTTAAAAGAATAGCAAACGAGCATACAGGCATTGCAGGCCACCTGATGTTAAGTGGCCACTGCAGGCCTTGGACATCCACATAAAACCTCAACTAGGACGAAACTCCTATCTGAGGTCATATGTGGATGCGTCGCTGCTCATGAGGACTAAGTTGGAACGCCTCTTGATCGGTGTCCTCTGCCTAACCGCACCCTTCGAATCGAAACACAGCAGTTCTCGCGCTGCCGCTGTACGGCAGAACTAGGTGTACAGTGGTGGTGCCGCAGGCGAGTCTTCGACATAAGACTCTACCACCATCCACCGCTGTTCGCCACGAGCCCGGCGGTCGTGGATTACGCGATCTTCATCTTCTTCGTGGTCTCCTCTAACATGTCCTTGATCTTCGTGAGCGGCGATCGCTGTGCGGCGGTGCCGGCGGGCAGCTGCGACTGCAGCGGGTCCCGCAGCCGCGCCAGGTCCTTCTGGACCTTGTCGATCTGAAAAGTGACGAGCCCAGTTCCAGTGGGTTCTGTGTTTTTACCGTAAGCTCTTAAATATGCTTGCGTGAGTTGGTAACGCGCCCGGGAAGGTCGTTGTACCATCAACGAGTAAATTCTTAAATATGCTTGCGTGAGTTGGACAAGCCCGGCGAGGCGTTTTCGTTGTACCGTCAACGATAGTAGTGATAGCCTCCGTTGGGTCGGGGTTCAGTTCCCGGCACGCAGCTCTTAATATTCGAAATCATTGTTTCTAAATTATATGCGTATTACGAAAAATTATTTATTTTTTATTCTAACGGAATAGCAAACGAGCATGCAGGCCACCTGATGTTAAGTGGTCACTGCAACCCGTGGACATTCACATCAAACCTAAACTAGGACGAAACTCCTATCTGAGGTCGTATGTGGATGCGTTGCTACTCATGAGGACTAAGTTGGAATG
>DWKW01001984.1:0-11659 GCA_018250115.1 Doberes anticus | reverse complement strand
AGCATGCAGGCTACCTGATATAGTCATGGACATCCGTATTGTAATTAACAGAACCAAAATCCGATTTGAAGTTGGACATGAATGGTTTGTTTCTCCCGAGGATTAAGTAAGAATGTTTCCTGTCCAATATAGTCTGTATAACCTCAATCAAACCGAATAAGTAGTGTGCGCTGCTGCGATACAGCAGAATTAGGGGTGCTTCCACAAGAAAGCAAAGACTATCACTATCAATTTATTGTCCCACTGCTGGGCATCTGGAGATATACTCCCAAGTGTGCCTGCAGGTTTCTTATGTAAAGTGTAACTGGAGTCTATAGACACTTGTCCATCCTCAAATAGGACTGAATTTCTAACTGAAGTTATATATTGATGTGGACTAAATTCTACTCAGGACTAAGTTGGAATGTTGATGCATTGTTATTTAACTATACTGAGGATTAAGTTTGTATGTCTTAGTTTTGTCAACATAACCACACATAACCACTGGAAGCAAGCCTTCAACTTGAGTATTATCAACAAAGGTTATATTTTCTCTATTGCAGAAAAAAGCTCTAACCAAGGAGATAGGAATCAAAAAATTGTTCAACAAGGCTCATTCATACCCAGAACCAAACACCCCGCCCACAGAGGAAAGGCCACCCACCCCCAATGCTTGCTACAATTTAATCTCACCACTGTACAACTGCAATTTACCAACAAAACAAACATTTGGTAGACCAGTGTTCCCTAAATACATACCACACGAGTGCGCGCCTAGTAATGTGTTTCCAATACTACCGATGATTGTGGCCAACAGACTGGAACAAAAGAAACATGTTTTCGATCAAATAACCCAAACAATCAATCGGGATCAGGAAGTGCTCGTCCATTGTAGCACCATACCTTTGTCCGAACGTTTTGGTACTTATCCTCAAGCTAGTGTACATACCAAAACTTTTGAAAATAATGGTCTCGTTACACCAAACGTTAATAGAACTGATTGGTGGAATACTCGTATTGAAAATGATAAATTTGGTACCAAACAAGGCAGTGTTTTTGGTCCACATGCTAGTAATAGTTTTATTCGAGTTAATACATCTGACGATAGCGTGATTGATACAAATTTTCAAAATCAATGTAATAGTGTTAAAAGATTAGTTATTAAACAACCAATTCTTAAAGCATTACCCAAAAATGATACAACTATAATTCGTGATAGACAATCAAGCGATTTTAACAAGTTGTGTCACACTGGACAAAACTCGATTTTGAATCCTGTGAACAAAGTCGAAAAATTCGTATTTACTCATTCAAATGATGCTACCATAGACAATTGTTTCAAGAAGCCTGCAGTTCAAAGATATGTTGGAACAAATTATGCTTGGGTCGATAACTCCAGGGTCTGCCATCCAGGAAATGCTGACAAACTTCTCTCATCAAATGACAGTACTAATGGAATGAGCAATCAACATTTTTTACAATGCAACGATTTAAGATTAATCTTGCAAGCAAAGCGAAGGAGAACACAGCACAGCGATAATAATAAAGAAATCAGAAATGGTAATATACTTTTGTTTCACATAATAAAACCAGCAATGCATTGGCAACTCTTCTGATGTTGCTCATGTCTATAGGCGACGGTGATCACTTACCATCAGGTGGCCCGTCTGCCTCGTTGCTTAGGTTTAGTAAATAAAACAATAAAAAAATTGACAGACAGACAGAAAATATTTTGTAGATGCAAAGATCGTAAGTTTTATTAAAAGATACTATATTTAGCTTTTTCAAAGCCGGCATCGGCGACTACTATGTTGTTGGACGTGTCCACTAACATCGGAGACCACTTCCCATTGCGTTTAGGTGCAAAGAAATAGAAAATCATTTTATCTCTTATACAAAAATGTTTCAAAAATCAACCGGCTCATCGTCTAATTGAAACATTTCAGCTATTTCGTTTCATAATATTTGCACATAACTCGTTCTCATCCGAGTCCGTTGCCCCAGCAGTATGCTAGAACACCCCAATAGAGTCTGGCACATTTAACAAGCATAATTAATTTACATTGATTAAAAAATATACAAAGGTTGGTTGCTGCTGTTCAAGAAGATAAGTTGAAGCAAAGAAGACGGACATGTTAGCGCCATTTCATTTAGCTTAATCGCTACTAAAACTCGATGGAAAACTGGAAAAGTGCAAATAAAGAGTTGGTGCTCAGCTTCTTTCAAAGAATTTTCGTACGTGCAAACGTACTTTTATATATTGTACATACCTATAAGAAAACACTTAATTAAAAATATTATTACTTCTATTCCAATCTTGTAATTTTTATGCAATGCTTGTATATAATATAATATATGTCTCGCAGTCAAAAGAATCCTAGCTTTCCTCAAAGCAACTTCTTTTGAACTGCGAGCTGTGATCAAGGCTGTAGGCACAATCAACCAACTTAGGCCGAGGTAGTCCGAGTCGCTAGGCTCAAGCCAACAAATTTCAAATAAATAATAATAATACACTATTGGTTTCTCAGAAAGGGCTTTAAGGATTGACATAAAATGCCATGTATTTAGATAATGCTTTACTTTCCAACTTTATCTATATCTGAGAAAATTCATTTGCACGCGCAAAAAAAATGCTGTCTTATAGGATATGACAGTAGTTTGACAGCAGGTCACTGGATTTCTTTTACTCGAAAGATGTCGTGCAAAGTTCGGTAGCCCAGCTTTATAAGAAACATGATGATTAGAAACTCAATCAACCTTTGGAAGTCAAATATCTTACTTTGTGTCTTGTAAGAGATACATTAAAAAAAAAGTCATCATTTCAATTATTAATCAAATAATTTAAAAATTTACTAATCTTTTTTAAAAAACATCTTCAATTGTAACTATGTGAGCTATAACTAGGTAACAGGTAGGTATAAGAAAAGACACACTGCATAATATAGAGCCGTCACGGAGCTCGAAGAATTTTCTTCATCAGTCCTAGCCCAGCAACTATGCACAACTCGTTTCTATTAGTATCAAAAAGTCGCGTAGATAATTTACATAGAGAAAATGTCGAGTTTATCGACAGAGTAATGAGATGAATTTATTTCAGAATACCTACAAATTCCCGCTAAAGACTTCTCTCATTTCCCTTACGTCGCGCTGCGCATAGGAAACGGTGCCGTGAGAAGCAAGTCATCCAATGCGGCATGCTCTAACTAGTTTTAACTTATTTGTGTGATTTCGACTGAAAGACAGTACAAAAAAAGTAATAGTCTAATGAAATCTGTCGGGAATAGCGCGGCAAGTGGCGATCGACGTTTAATTTTAAATTTTATATAACGCAGCAAAGGATCTTGCAAGCTACCTGAACTTACGTGATACTTCTGTCGCATGGACCATGGATCATGGATCTAATCTTACGCATACGCATAGCAACGTATCCTGAGGGCTAAGCTGGAATTCTTACATTGAAAGTTGGCTTCTGTCCAACTTATGCCTACACCGACCTTCAAACCGAAACACACCCGCTTTATGGCAGAAATACAAGCAGCAGTCGTGCCACTACCACTACCGCTTATAAATAGGTAAAGACTGAGGAGATCTGCAGCATTTGTTTATGATCATACATTTTAAACAAGCTAGCTTGAATCTTCTCTTAAGATTTGAGATTCTAATATGTTTTTTACAAAAATTCTGTTTTTTTTAATTCGAGACTTTTTCATTTTGAAATTATGGGTACAATTTGCTCAATCTGAGAATAGTTTTTTTTGACATAAGATTTTATGCCTATCTTGTAAAAAATGTCCACAAATGTACACGTAAAAATTAATTTCTTTCTTTTCTTATTCTCACTCTGGACAAAAAGTACCGAAATGCAGAATATTTAAATCTTTTGTATACTTGTATTATAATGGTCATTTGTCAAGAAATTTTGCGAATAATATTTTATTTATACGGCCTGTTAACGAAAACAAAATCACCCTCGCGACGGCGACATCACGACGACTCCACACTTGACTGGGGAATTTAATTATTGCCTCTGACTAAATTGACAAAGTTTGTTTCCATATCTGAACTGATAATTGATTACGGTTGGCGATGTTCTATAAGTTTAATTAGTTTTAATCAATTATTTTGATTTGTTAACTTAAGACTTATCAATACCAAACGTTATTTTGATATTTATTTGAATTGTAATTTTACATGATAAAAAAACGCTTTCCAATTAGGTAATCAATGACATACCGACAACGTCGTATAGTTATATGCTTAATTACAATCTGTCAACTTATTAATCATAATATCGTAAAATCATAACGTTTTTCGCCCTATTTAACTTTAATATCGGTTCAATCTACGGTTTATTGACACTGTTTCCAGCTATATTCATTGAAAGCTACTTTTAAAATTTCATCTGAATCCAGGACGACTAACTTTGTGAACTTGTGAAGGTATAGTGTCAAATTTGAATTTATTCTATATTATTCATAGCTCTAGTACGCAATATATGAAATGATATCAGGTTTAAAGATTTAAAGAAAAAAAATTCGCATTTGTTTTGTGGCCTGAATTGCGTGTTGTCAGAATATTCTTTTGTCACTCTTTTAAACATTTCAAAGTTTTAAATCAACATATAACTGTATTCAAAATTATCAAATGTTTTCTGATACTTCACTTAATGTTATGTAAACCATTTCAATTTCTATTATTGTTACAATGTGTAGCAATTTGTTATCCATATATTTTATTTATTCCAAATACAATCTCAAACACTCTGCAGTCCACAGTACTTTAAAATTCTACAGAGTAGGTACTGTGCTATTTAAACCCGGCTGCAGATACATGGGGACAGAGTCAGAGAGACTTATCATTTTTCCTTTTTTCCTTTTCGAACGTCCTCTGTAAATGTTATTTAGACATTTGACTGAGTTTTAACTACAAAACCTTACTCGATGATCTCGAGACTGCATTGAATAACAAACCAGAGCTAGATCCGATGTTTCGAGGAACTTTACGACTAAGTCGAAACTTCACTAACGATTGTAGAGAGGTACGCGGTGTAGGTTTGTAGTGGCTTCTGCTAACTTCAGTCCTAAAATTTGTACCCAAATACTTTTTGATTTATTTGTCAATGGCTCGACTGCGGCTTCAACTCAGCTGCATCTATTTCTGTATCTGTGCAAAGCAATAGTGCTCGCACTGTTTAGTTCCAAACTGTACTGATGTATTGACAAACTTCTCAGGAATCTACGTATGATCTCAGATAATATTTTTATCTCATTGTTGGCTGTATGGGGAAGTCCATTTGCTGCAGCGACTACTTAACGTCAATTGTTCGTTAGCTATATTTCATAAAAAATGTTATAAATAATACCATAAATAATATTTGCTTTAACTCTTTCTCCAAGACACACTTTAGGAAATTCTGACAAAAACGCCTAAATATGTAACATATTTTCAATTTACTGTGCTGACAGCTAAGACCTTTTGGCCCCTTCTATAAAAATATAAATTCTGAGTGCCGATTCAATTACGAGGCCCATAAAATTTTATTTGACTACATTTTTGCCACAGTAGCTGTTGGTTGATAAAAATAAAAGTGTTCTTGAGCACATCACCTGAGCCATTGAATATAGAAAGTAATCAATCGCTTGTTTCTGAGTAATTTTTATAGCCGAATAATGATTTGACTTGGATGCAAACAAAATCATTACTTTATATACACAGTAATTTACATAAACAGTGAGTGATAGCCTAGTGGTTAAGCATCTCGACCCCTCTCCGTAGGGTCGAGGTTCAAATCCCGGCACGCACCTCTATTTCTCGAAAATTATATTCAAAATTTTCGAAATTATGTTCGTAATATGAATTAATTATCACTCACTTTAACGGTGAAGAAAAACATCTTGAAGAAACCCGCATGCCTATGAGTTTTCCATAACGTTCTCATGGCATGTGAAGTCCGCCAATCCGCACTTGGCCAGCGTGGTGGACTGTGGCCTATACTCTCTCATTTCTGAGAGAAAATCCGTGCCCAGCAGTGGGACAATAATGGGTTGATGATGATATAAACAATAAAACGTAAATCGATTTATTGTTTCGGCTAGAAAAACTCTGTAATCAGACACACTTAGAGTTTTGTGCATAATAATCGTACAGTTAATGTATCTTGCGTTCAATTGCTATTGCTTAGTTGACCGAAGTTTGTCGGTTATTAGGAATGCGTACAATGAAAGCGACAACTGGAAAGAATTACTGTTAATTCTTGCAGCTGGCACACAAGTTTGAAAAGACGAACTGTAAATGCCCGACTTATGTTTGCAAAGACGGATTGTGACCGGGTTATATCAGCTTGAAGTTTTATAAAATAACGTTTGCCGAAGCTTTGTAGTTCCTTTTATCTACCCACTAAGATCCGATTTTACGCTTTACAGAACAACTTTATATTTCCAACAAAAATATAATCTTAGATCTTGTGGTTGCATACGAAACGATTATAAATTAAGTCGGTAAGTCGCTTTGTTTCTGCGCTTCAAAATACTTCAAACCAAAATAACAATAAACGCATGGCGTACCATCTGTTGTAGTAGCTTCAAGCCGTTTGCAGTAGGGCACTAGTGGGTTAGCTGGAGACGGGCGCCTCCTTATAATTGAAGACTCTGGACGATACACCATGCTGTATTACGACCACTTTTTACGGCATGATTTATATTATAATAATTTTGTTGTTTTGTTACAAGTTAAGTTATATAACTGTATATATAACAATTTTGTTGTTTTGTTACAAGTTAAGTTATGTAATTGTATATATAATTGTATGCAATTATATAACTTAACTTGAACATTAACTTGTATATTGATACAAGCTAATGAGGACTTATTATAATACAAGTATAAAGAAGATTTAAATACTCTGCATTTCAGTAATTCTTGTCCAGAGTGTGAATAAGAATAGAAATAAATTCATGTGTACGTATTCGGCCAATTCTTTAAAGCATAAAATCATATGTCAAAAATTATTCTCAGATTGAGAAAATTGTATCCATAATCCCAAAATGAAAAAGACTCGTGATTAAAAAAAGAAGGTTTTTTTGTAAATAAAAGATATTAGAATCTCAGATCTCAAGTGAAGATTAAACCTAGCTTAGCTTCAAGCTAGCTTGTTTAAAATTTATGAACATAAAAAGACAAGTGCTGAAAATCTCTAAAGACGGCTAAGATAGCTCCTCTATTCTTACGAATTGTATTCTATACGAATTGTAACCATTTCTTTAAATAGAAGACATTTTATTAAATTGTAAAAAACATGGTATGTAAAAAAAAATCTTAGGATTTTCACTCATTTGTCTGGACGCCTGGATGTTTATATGTTTGTTCGACAACAATGCATATGGTTAGACATAAACACGGCAAAAACTTTGCCCAAGATCGGTACAGTAGAACCTGAGGTATAACTGGACCCCTCTGTAGAATGCATCATCATCTCCTCTTAAGTTATAGTGCGTGGCTAAGAACGGCCAGTGGGCCGGGGTTCGAATCCTGCACCTTAATTTTTTTGTAAATTTTCACTTATTTTAATGGTGAAGGAAAACGTCGTTTAGAAAACCTTCATGCCTGTGAGTTCTCGATAATCTTCTCAAAGACAGTTGAAGTCCGCCAATCCGCACCTGGCTGGTTGACTATGGCCTTAACCCTTTCATCACTGAGAGGAGATCCGTGTACAGCCTTGGAACAATAATGGGTTGATAATGAACACTGTGAAGATAAATTTAAATGTTTTTTATCACATGATGGCGATGGTGTCGAAGAGAAGTGGAGTCTTTTGTCGAAGGCTCGCCTGCAGCGGCACAACCGCTACACCTATTTCTGCAGTAAAGCAACAGTGTGAGAACTGCTGTGTTTCGGTGTGAAGAGTGCGGTTAGGACAGTGCACAGGAGGCATTCCAAGTTAATCCTCAGGAGTAGCAACGCATCCACATAAAACCTCAGATGTGGATGTCAATGGGCTGCAGTGACTTCTTAACATCAGATGGACTGTATGCTCGTTTGCTATTCTATCAAAACTTTAAAAAAAAAGAAATTGCGACGACTACTTGGTGGCCAACATGCCGCTCAACTGTTCATGAGGTCTTGAGTTCGATTCCCAGCATGAGAGAAATTTGGTGATACAATTTATATTTCTGCACCAGATACGTAGTCAAGTAATCCCACGCAAATAAAATGGAAAAAGGGAAAGAAAGTAAAAGTTAAAACGAAACGTTTAGTATAAAATTAACTTTAACTGAGTTTGCACGAACGTAAGCTTTAGAACAAACAATAAGTTACTGTAATGGAATTCTACGATTATTGAAGTCACGTACCTCGTTCAAATCAAAAATTGCATTTCCGATAAAAAGTGTTAGCCAACTTCAGTTAACAAGTAAGACAACTTGAAGTCGTGACTGTTTTTATAATATATTTAAGACTAGTGTGTGTTCACCGCTTCGTCCACATGAATTTAGGACTAAAACACAAACTAATAATATAACAAACACTGAGCAAACAGAAAAAATAACACGTTACAAATAAACTTTATTACAAATACATAAATAAAAAGTAATCATAACGAACAATAATTTATAAATATAAGTACATATTATGTATATTTTACACAACTATTAAGACAGGAAACCAGGCCGATCGCGATGGAAACATCGGTCGGAAAGGCAGATTTTACAATTTACAATTTTTTAAATTAGTTTAGCTAAGTTTTTATTTTATTTCGGCGAATCCCTAATTACTAGAGATTAAATTTGATTTTCTTGTCAAAAATAGAGTTATTGGTGTTTTGAAAAAAAATCTGTAATTTGAAACAACAGATCCGATTAGACTTATTATCAATCTGAGCCAGAATTATACAGTATATAGAAGAATAGATTTAAAAAAAAAATATTACTAGCGATACATTATAAAATGTATCCAGTATCCATGGCGGAACTGTAAGAACCGACTGTCACTTTTTGGTACGGTAACGCTATGACCTGCTTACACATGTTTGTTAATAACGCTCCACATTCAAAACTCACAAAATGATTCGCTGTGTCGTGGTTGCTACGGATACAAACAGAAACAAGAAGACAATCAACCAGATCGGTAAACACATCTGAACTCTGCAATTAGATTTCTGCCCTGCTCGGAATCAATCCCAGGCAAACAGGGGTCTAGTCTCAAAGATGAAAGTTTAGACACTTGGCCAGCGTGATGGACTGACATTTCTAATGCCTTTGAGAATATTATGGAGAACTTTCAGGCGTGGTTTTCCTCATATTAAGGAGAGTAATATTTTTTTAAATAAATTGAATAATATGGCAACAAAGCTCTTATAAATTATAGCAAATTATCTCAATGTACTATGCAAGAATGGAGTTCTGACAGTGAATCTATTACCAACTCATTATAATCATGATAACATAACGTTATTTCATGTTGTACCCATGGCATGTTTTAATTATTCTGTAGTCGTAAAGTAAATAAAAGCTTAACAGAAAGCAATTGTTATCTTAAATACCATTAAAACTTTATTTTATATTACGCCGAATATCTTGTATTCGGGAAAGTAGAGGCTTAAAAAGGCCTTAAATAATGGATGTTGAGTTGTTTCACTGGGTCGTGGGTCGTAGCCCGGGATGCCCGCGAGGGCTGAAGATAAATATTGTACACGTTTTTTCTTAACATTTATGAACAGTGCACATTGACGGTATGGTATGGAAAATTATCCATGTATATTATTAGCAAACGCACACAGATTTTCTGTATGTAAGGCAAACTGAGATATAGGAATGTGTCTAGTTCTGAAGGATTCTTTCATATAAAAAAACATTGAACCTAGTTAGGATCACTGACACATAATACTCGTATGTTCCTGCGGTACAAGTTTTAAACCACTTTTAATATTTTAATAAATTTACCATGCATCGGGGTCTGAACACACATTTTATGTAGATTTTGTAATTTTACGTAACTCTTTCGTCGTTAACTCATGTTATGTTTAGCCCAACTTGCCGTCCTGTCAGTATATGTCGGCCATTATTTTACACTAGCTCCTACCCACGAGTACGTTCGCATGGATTATGACTATTGTAGTCCATATATACAAATGTACATAATAATATCATATGTAACCTTTTGACTAACATAAATACACACTCATTGCACACACTAAAACAAAAATACGAGAACAGACCACGTTGGGAATCGATCCCACGACACTCCGAATGGCAGACCGGTACAACTACAATTCGTGTCACTGCTACTAGTATTCATGTAATGCAGCCAAAGAGGGCACTAAATAAATAGAGTTCAAGTGGTACACAATGAACAATTTTGTTCATTACAATAGATACCGACAGATGTAGATGTAATTCTCTTTGTCCTTATAATTTTTAATTTGCTTTCATTTTATCTTTGTGCGTACATCTCAGAGAAAAAAGATTTTATAGTAGATAAATTTATGTCAAGAACATCTTTGTACTTATATTTTGATAAGTCGCTATATTTAGTGAGTACCTATATTTTGATAAGTTTTTCAGTACGTAGGTACTTTAATAACTGTCAGCTACATTAAATTAAATATCGCGCATCATTTTTTTTAAATAAATTAAATATTTGAATACTATTTTTATACTACATTTAGTAGTCACTGCAGGCCATTGACACCTATATTAAACATCAAATATGACTGAATTCCCCATCGTGTATTCGTAAATATTGTGACGATCAAATTATTGGAATATTTGCTGTTCTCACGAAGGCATACCACCCCCGCCATGTAACGGGCTAACATCCAATTAATTATGAGATGTTTGCGGATATAAAATTTGGCAAACATTATATCTTCATATCATTAATTATAACCATAATACGTATTGGTTCATATTACTACGATCTTAAGTAAACTTAACACATCATCAACCAATTGCCGCAGCACCTATTTCAGCCGTAAAGTAGCAGTGTAAGTGCTGTGCTGTGTTTCGGTTTGAAGGGTGTAGTAAGGCAGAAGACACTGGACAGGAAGCATTCCAACTTAGTCCTATGGAATAGCAACGCATCCACATACAACCTCAGATAGGACTTCCGCCCTATTTGAGGTTTGATGTGGATGTCCATGGGCTGCAGTGGCGACTTAACATCAGGCGGTACGCATGCTCGTTTGCTATTCCGTTTGAATAAAATAAATAAAATCCTCCTTAGTCCTTGAGAGCAGCAACGCATTCACGTACGACCTCAGATAGGAATTGCCATTGCCATTGGATCGGTCCTAGTTGCCATTGGATGTGGATGTCTATGGACTGCAGTGACCACTTACCGATTCATAACTTAACTATATCTAATTTATTGGTCTACTACGCGATTGAGTTGTAGAGCACAGAAGCGGAGGGAACCGCTTGGTTCAGCGATTGATTAAAATGGCGCGGAGAAGAGGCCAGCGGGAGGCGACGCTGTCAAGGGTGATCGTGATGGTCTGCCTGGAACTATTGCACCGCACAGCGTTGGTTTCGCAACTCTTTTAGTGTATGAAATAAAATAATAGAGCTACCGAAGAGCCCCGTCTTTGGTCACTAATCAAACCTTATAAATGACGACCCATATGGCGCCGTGGTCAACGCGCGGTCTGCCGGTCGGAGGGTCCTGGGTTCGATTCCCAGCGGGGCAG